>WAAB01018637.1:172069-184997 GCA_013389865.1 Piaya cayana | reverse complement strand
TTCATCCAGGTCATTGATGAACACATTGAACAGGGCTGGACCTAGCACTGAGCCCTGGGGGACCCCACTTGTGACTGGCCTCCAGCTGGATTTAACTCCATTTACCACCACTCTCTGGGCCCGGCCATCCAACCAGTTTTCTACCCAGAAGAGTGTGTGCCTGTCCAGGCCAGAGGTTGACAGTTTCTGTAGCAGAATGCTGTGAGAAACTGTGTCAAAGGCTTTGCTGAAGTCCAGGAAGTGTTGCAACCCCCTGTCCTTGCTGCATCACAGGAAAGGTAAGAGAAGAGTCACCGGAAAAATAACAGCTTCCAAGCTAATTGTGGACACTGACAAGCTCTGCCTAGTGGAGTCATATCAGGTTATAGAAGGACTGTTGTCTGCCATCCCACCCATCCCTCTGCTGAAGCTGAGGCACAGGTGCACCAATTCATGGCTTAGGTGAGATTTTGTTAAGATCCTGGGAATACGAGAAGCTGCATTAAGTTCATGTTCCCTTCAAAGTTCTCCACAGTAAAGCCGAAAACCCCTGGCAGGAGGGCAGTGCACAGGAATGGGCATGTTCAAACTCACCTGGCTACCTGCCATGCTCTGACAAAATTTCCATCCTGCCTCAGGAGCAAGATTTCTGAGGTTTTGCCCCAAATCAAGTGATTCATTGTCTGTCTTTTTTTGCCTTGCCTCAGGCAACCATAAATGTCATAAAGGTTTGTGAAGTTAGTCCAGTCTCTTTAAAACTTGGCCACAGCTTTTGCCTCCATGACCTGGAGCAGAAGGACAGTGAACTCCACAGGTAAATTGTATGCAGTATTTCTTAAAGCAAAAAAAAAAAAAAAATCCTTTTCTATCATCTTCTCTAAATCTGCTGCTCTTTAAGTGACCCCTTGTACTCATGTTGTGGGACAGAGTTTAAAAAAAAGTTAAGACAGGAAAGAACGGAAGGAGCAATCAATTTCACTTTCCATCTTTAATCATTATGAATGTCTCAGACAAGGCTCTCTCTAACTAGTCATCATTTCTGGCTGAAGAGTCCCTGTGATCTCTCATCATCTATAATTTCAATGACAATTCTCTTCATTGACCTTCACTGGACCTTTCAATAGCTCCTACATTTTTCTTCACCTGACTAGCAGCTATTTCTGACCCACAGCACATCATTGGCTTGATCCTTCCTGTCCTCCTCTGGAAGGGAGCCTGAAGCATTATTCAGCCAGTTCTTTACCATTGCTTCTTTCTTGTTTATTTAAAAGTAGATCCTGGAGCCTCTGTTTTTAAAGCAAAGTCCTTTATTTTAGGCAGGTTGTCAATGCAAGAACAATGTGATAAAATCTCTACATAAAACCCAGAAGAAAGCTTTCAAAATGAGTTATCCTTTCATTCCTACTACTAATATACACATAGAGATGGAACCTCATATTGCTGTTGACAAGACTGGAGAGAACAACAGGATCAGTTTTAATTGCTATGGTATCAACTTGCTTTGGAAGCTGCTCACTGTTTATCTCTCATAAGCTTATTTGCCCATAAAGGAAGCTGTAGTTTTCAGGTCAGGCACAACACAGGTCACAGAAAAAACAGTATCTGTAGCTAGCAGAGATTATTGCTCTGTGTATTTTCATGCCTGGTTGTCCCTCCCTACAAAATAGTCAATGATGCTGTTGACCTGCTTTGAAAAATATTGATGACTGCTAATGAAGAGCTCCAGGAAAGAGATGGCTGCTATCTCACTGGCTTTTCCTTAGCTTTGGACCAAGAGGTATATGAAAGAGCCGTGCCTCCAGAACATCACACCTTCACATCCCCATGGGACATGAAAGCAAGGTCGTGTTCTTTACCTAGCCCTAACCCCAGCTGTCTTGCCGTATGTAGCCCAAAGCATTACCCAAGACGCTGGTCTGCCCAAGAAGAACGCATGAACGTTTGTAAACCCAGCTTTCTCCCTCTTCTACCCAGGCTTCATTCAGTGACAAAGTGGTTTCTGTTGAAGACTGAAAGTGTCAGCGCTGGCTGTGGAGACGGCACCTACCGAAACAAATGCGAGTCATTCGTATGCCACAGCTGCTATTGCAAGCTGTCTGCAGACTTCCTCAGTGCTGCAACACTAGACTTGCTCTTTCCTTTGAAATTTGCTGAAGAGCCCTAGCAGCCAGGCACACTAGGTTTTTGGGGGGTTTTTTTCAGTGAAACACGAGATGCTGAAAAGGAGCTGAAGGCTTCTGCCAGTCCTTCCCTTTCATCTCCTTGCTAAAGTTTCTCGCTTCCCACAGTACTACTGCATTAACATTCAAACTACCCAAGCTTAAGTAGTTTCTACTACCAGTCCTCTGCAGGACAGGTCGCTGACAGTGCAAGGATAGGATGAGCAAAGATTCTTTTCTATGCCAGACACTTGGAAAAGTGGATAAAAGGGATGAATATCGGGTGTTGTGCTGGCAAAGGCCAGGAACAGTGACCTCTTGGATACCCAGTACCAAATCCAGTGCCATATACAGTGACTGGGGGAGCAAAGTTCAGGTTTGTGACCACCTCAGGAACCTGAACATAAATAAGTCTATGAGAGCTGACAAGATGCATCCTAATCCTGAGCAAATTGTCTGGTGTAGTTGCCAAGCCACTCTTCAAGGTATTTAAAAGCATGGCGGTCAGGGGAAGTCCTTGGTGACTGGGAAAAGGGAAACATTGCACCTATTTTTAAAAAAGGTAGAATGAAGGACCCTGAGAATTACCAACCTGTCAGCCTTACCTCTGTGCCTGTGAAGATCATGGAGCAGATCCTCATGTAAGCTATGCTACAGGATATAGAGGACACAGAGGGGATTCCAGAAAGCCAGCACGGCTTCACTAAGAGCAAGTCTTGCCTGACCAACCCCAAGGCCTTCTATTATCACGTGACTGCATCAGTAAACAAGGGAAATGCTACAGATGTCACCTATCTGGACTTCTGTAAGGCCTTTGACATGGACCCCCACAACATCCTTGTCTAAATTGGAGGGATATGGATTTGATGAATGGTCTGTTTCTAGGTTAACAAATTGACTAGACAGTCACATCCAGAGAGAAGTGTTCAATGGCATGATGTCTGGAGGGAGACTAGTGACAAGTGGTCTTCTGCAGGGGTCTGTGTTGCAACTAGCACTGTTTAGTATCTTCATCAATGACATAGATGATGACATTGAGTGAAACCTGAGCAAATTTGCACACAATACAAAGCTGAGTGATGTAGTTGACATGCTTGAGGCATGGAATACCATCCGCAGGGACCTGGACAAGCTTGAGAAGGGGGCCCATGTGAGCATCATGAGGCTCAACAAGGCCAAGTGTAAGGTCCTGCACCTGGGTCAGGGAAACCCCTCGTATCAATACAGGCTAGGGAGTGCAAGAATTGAGAACTGCCCTGTGGAGAAGGACTTGGGGTACTGGTGGATAAAAAGCTGGACATGAGATGGCAATGTGCGCTCACAGCCCAGAAATCAAATCGTATCCTGGGCTGTATCAAAAGAAGTGTGGCCAGCAGGTTGAGGGAAGTGATTCTGCCCCTCTGCACTGCTCTGCCCTGGTAAAACCTCATCTGGACTAACGCATTAAACTCTGGAGTCCTCAGATCTGTTGGACTAGTTCCAGAGGAAAGACACAAAAATGGTCAGAGGAATGGAAATCTCCTGTGAGGAAAGGCTGAGAGAGTTGAGGATGTTTAGCCTGGAGAAAAGAAGGCTCCAGAGAAACCTTACTGTAGCCTTTCAGTGCTTAAAGGGGTCTTATAGAAAAGATGGGGACAGACTTTTTAGCAGGGCCTGTAGTGACAGGACAAGGGTAATGGTTTTATACTAAAGGAGGGTAGATTCAGACTAGATAGAAGTTTTTTACGGAGGGGGCAGTGAAACACCTGAACAGGTTGCTCAGAGAGGTGGTAGATGCTCCATCCCTGGAAACATTCAAGGTCAGATTGAATGCGGGGCTGACCAACCTGACCTTGTTGAAAATGTCCCTGTTCTGTGAAAGGTGGGGTTGAACAAGATGATCTTTAAAATTCCCTTCCAACAAAAACCATTCTATGATTCATTCTATGATTCCATATCCTTTCATTCTGTGAACCACTGACCTTGAGTAGAAAGTAATCTGCAACATTACAACAGAATACATGCAACGTGGGCACCTCTGCTGATATTTGCCTGTCTTTGTTTTACTATTTATATCTGTAATTGTCCTGGAGAGAGAAATTAATTACAGACTGTCTCCCTATCCAGAGATTCTGTTCATATTACAAAACCCTGAAAGCACAACTCAAGCAGTTTCTGATTATCAGTGAAAACCTCAAACTGGAATACAAGCTTCTTAATTAATCTCTCCTTCTCTCCCTCTTTCCAAGTGACAATTTCATGATGTTTATGGGGAAAAAAAATAAGAGGAGAAGATGAAGAACAAGGCAGCAGTGAGAGACAGAGAGCATAAAATAATTTTCTTCCATTTAAAATATAATTGCAGGGGAGAAACTGGAGGTAGATGCTGGCAGGAGGTTTCAGGCACCATGTGTGGCGTTTCTTCTTCTCTAGAACAATGATGGAAGTTGGACAATAAAAACTGAGCGTACCATTCACACAGTCCTTCACTTCTACAAGGCTCTTAGAGTGGTTTAGTCCATTTTCCACTTGCTGAAAAATCAGACATTTTGATCCAGATTTTCTAAGGAAACAGGATTCACATAACTACGTTCTTTGTGCGGAGATGTTAATGTGTGTGCGTCTGTCTGTTCAGTTGCCTGCCTTTCCTCCTCTCACTCCCTTGAGCTCACTGTACAATTTTAGCTGAATTTCACTGGCATGACAGGCATAAATGAAAGGTTTTCATTTTAAAAAAAGAGGATGTCTGAGTAGCGGACAGAGTCCCTGTGTCCCAAATGACGGAATGTCTGCAGGTTGAACTCACAGCTTATTAGACTCAAGACAGCCCACACAGATGAGAAGCATCATATTATAGATGCTCTAACCACAGGAAAAGTTTCAATTGGTCTGACAGTCAACTGAGACAAAAATGGAATGAAACCAGGACTCATTAGTTCCACTATTCATAGATTATTTGTTCCGTTCCTCCTGTGTCCCTTACAGACTCTGAGCAGGTTTTCATCACCTCTTGCATCCATCAGCAGTGTCCTCTTTGGGCCCTGACTCCCCTCCATCTTTTCTTGGTTTTAACAGGAAATGAGGACGGAAGAATTGCCACTTTTGCCCCCACCACACCCTCTTGCCCCTCTGGCTGCTTAGGCAGAGCAGAGTCTCTGTTTTCCATATTTCTTTTGTAATTCTATAAAAGGAGGAAACTATTTTTTGTTCCTGCCTATCTCTAAAACTACTTAAAGGAGAAGATATTTTCTTTTTGACTGCTACCAAAGGTGACTTCCTTCTTAGTAGGTTGCTACTAATCCACTAATCCACTGTCACTCATAAGGACAAAACTTTGTAGAGGCCTAGGGGTAGTGATAAAGAGCATCAAGGGTCATTAGAGGACTGAACGGCCAGCATGAAGTCAGGGGAGCATCACTCCCAAAACTCAATTACACCCATCTGGGGATACTGGCAAATGCAGCAGCCCTTGAGCCCCACTTGACCATCAAGGTTGTAGATGTGAGGCCACATGGCAAAGGCAGGGACTCTCTGTGTCAGAGCAGTGCCAATAGCCAGGGGAGCCTGCTTAAGACTGCTAGGTGGCTAAGTAGGTTACTTTAAGCTGTATCACTGTCTCTTGCTGGAGGGTTCACCACTTGACTGCTTGCTTTGGCGGGGAATCCTGTCATGGAGTGCCTCCGAAGGGGTTCTTCTACAAAAGCCTTTGCTCAGGACTAAGATAAGCAGCTTGTATCTGAAGGCTGTGTTTATTTCTGAGTTAATTCCTCTCCCTTAGAGGTTATGGAGGGATTTCAGCAGTTCATTCTCAGAAGTAATCAAGGAGGATTCTCTCCCCATGGTGATACACATGGGAATCTTGAAGAAGACTGGGTGCTTCCTATCATGAACCTCTCTGATCTTTAAGTCAGTGAGAACTGTGCAGCTACAGCCAAGGGAAATTCACCCTCCAGTTCTTGAAAGGAGGGCCGAGATCAGTGCTAATTAAAGCAAGAAGTGCAATAGTTTCTGTTAAGATAATGTAGAGAGGACCCCACGTTAGATTGTGGCTTTGCTGCAAGGTGGATTAGGAAGCAAAACAAACACACATGTTGGGAAGACCACTTGGGAAAAGAAAAGATTGCTTATTCTCACTGTTTCCAAGCAGATTGACTACAGAACTGGGAAATCCACAGGCATGTCAGAAGAAACCAGATGCATTATTATAAAATTACAAGCCATCTCCTCAGTTGATGAAAAGCTCATTGGATCTGCTTTTTTAAATTTTTTTTTTAATCTTGATTTTCCGTAGAAGCAAGGAAATAAGGCTAATAAAACCATTATGTTCCAGTCTCTCTGCCTTCACGTGAGTGACTTTTGAACAGGCTGATCATAACACCAGCCAGGCTGGACAAGGAGGGTCAGAGACTCTTGCCCCAACAAGTAAGTGAACAAAAGTTTTCTAAGTAGTGGAGAAAGACTTTGAATAGCATAGCTGCAAAACAGCTTTCAAGAGTGAGCTCAGCTCTCACAGAGATGACAGAATCCATAAGAAAAAGACATCTGATGATGCGCCAGACATAAGATGACCTTGAGGTGGAACTTACCTCCTCACAAAGCACAAATCCCAAGAACACTGTGCTGCATCGCTGCTTGCACTTCCTGATGCCCAGTCCCTTCTGTCCACTGCTTCCTGGAGACCCCACTTTTGAGCACAGGGCCAAAGTCTCAGCACGCATCCATTCATGCCACCTTGCTGAACCATGTGAAAAAATGTTAGTATAGATGAAATGGAAAGAAAGAAGAAGAGGAAGGGTAGGAGACAGCTACTCAGGAAAACTAGATGAGACCCAGAAGACTCAGTTGGCAGCTACTGAAAAGGAATGAACATCACATTGCACTGGAGTGAAACTGTCCTCAGCTTTTGTCACAGACAATCCTGGCAGATGTGTTCCATACCCCATGTCTCAATTTGCTTGGCCCCCTCTTATCTGTTGGCAAGGGATTTTGATTCATGCAAGTGGAAGCAAACAAGCACCCTTTAGTGTCTGATGATGCTATTCACCCAGCTCTGGGAATCTAAGGCTGGACAGAGCTTTCAGAACAGACATCAGAAGAAGGAGGCCATGCCACAGCTTCTTAGTTGACCAATCAATCTGTGAGCTACCTCCCTTGAAACGCAACTTACAGCACTGCAGCCATTAATTCCAGGATTGATTGTCATACCCTAAATGACACCGGGCAGGGAAGGTAAAATTAGCTTCTATCAAAATCAAATACTGTGGTGAATCCTCTAACAGCAGTGTTACTGACTGAGTCAACAAAGGCTGCCCAATCATAATGGAAAACATAACAGGATGAAATAATTCATGTATCACTTATCCCTTTGAATTGACATGGAAGAATAATCCGTCTTTCTTCTCTGATCCCATCCTGAGCTGGCAAATAGAAGGAAGAATGCGTCTTCTTTTAAGCAGCATGATCTGATAAGGACTAGAGCAATGCAATAAACATGGAGCCACACAGTGAGCTTTTCAGATCCTGCTTTTCAGAGCAGAACGGCACTTGAAGGCAAACCTCATGGAGTTCCATAGGCCTGACAATGTAGCTATTTGAATGCAATATGTGATGTTGTCTGTAACCTGCAGTGTGGCTGATAGCTGCACTGTGTTGCGTTTGAATGCACTACATTGCACTCCTAAAAGGCTCTCAATTTCTGGCTCTGATGGGTGGTCAAACAAAGTAAATCCAGCTTTATATATGATTACTATCAAAAATGCAGTCATGAGCTATTGTTCCCCACATTAAGCTGGGTTGAAGTGGACACAAATCAGGCCTATAATCAAAGTATCTAGAGTCCAAAACTTAATTTAAAGATGTTTCCTATCAAGGTCTTGCTTTCACATCAACAATAAACTGTTATACAGAGACCCTTAAGGAGCATGAGTTAGGCTTGAAATCATAGTTGAAATCTAACATAATAGAGGACTCTTCAACTCGTCATGCATGTCGTTCTTTCGCATTTCAACTCTCTCTAGTCCACTGCCATTCCTCACCCCCTGTCTAGGCTTTTGCTATTTGTTTCCCACAGACTACATAGAACCCTGTTCCATGAGGTCCTATAGCTCAGACCTGCCATGTCTTACCATACACAATTTCCCTTCCTTCATGCAATGCTTGCACAGACCAGTGTTGTCTGCTTGACTAAGAGAATTTGGAAAGACAGTCAGAGGACCTGAGGTACGCAGTACTGTGTAAAGTTTATCTATGCTCTTTTACCCCATTAGCACATTTTAACTGATATGCAAGATGGTGAATCCTGTTATTAATCCTCTGACACCAACTGAAGCAGGTGGTATTTAAGCAGCTAGAAACCAATAGGGACCAGAAACATGTGGGCTACCAGACTCTGTCCTAGACCCACACCTGATACAAATGGCTACCATGAAGGTTTGCACAACCAAAGACCTGAGTTAATGAATCAACCGTTTGTTTTTCTTGTGCTGCCAGACCTCCCGCAAGTTGTTCCTGCATAGCAGCATAGATCTTAGCAATTTATACAGCCATGGGAGATGCAGCTGCTCAGAGGAATGTGCGTTGAAGGTCTCCAAGTGGTGGGAGGCAGGAGTAAAGCTGGGGTGAGAAACAGCCTGTCATGGGAGTCCTCACAATTCTGAAGCAACAGTCTGCACGAGGGTAACCTCTCTTGTTAGTCCTGGAAATGCTGGGGATACCACTGAGACAGTGGGATCAATGTCATGCAAAATGCAACAGGGGCTTCTTTCTGCTCATGGCTTTGTCATGAGATCTGAGATTCTTCTGGAGCAGCACTCTGGAGCCAGAAGCTGGCAGACAGGCAGCGTGCAAACTCCCTATGTCTCTCTCTCCACACCGTCACTATCAAAAATGACAGACCTTGCTGTTTCTGCATTACACTTACCCTTCTACGGCTTGGTCCATGCAGCCCAGTTCTTAGTTGCTTCATCCTGTTTTATTTAAACTTGGTGATATCTGCAGAGCAGTGACAGTACTCCTAATTTTGCTCCATCCCAAGCTATTTTTATCCTTAGCAGAGATTGTCACAAACTACAACCAGTCCTTTCCTCCCATTCCTTTCGCCTGTAAAAAACAGGTTAGGTTGCTACAGGAAAATGTTCCACCTCAAGTTGAAGACCAACTTCTTGTCATAAAGGGAATAACTGTGGTCACAACGTAGCTCCCAAGGCCCTGTTTCAGCAGTCCGTCTCTGATCAGCAAAGCATTTAAGCACATGTTTACCTGTAGGCTGGTGATTATGTCCCTTAGATTTTCCAAAGCCATGCTTTTCTGTCTCTGGTTTATGGACCCTTAGAGGCTCATGAACTACTTCTAAAGAGGCCTGAAAGGTACTTAAGAAGAGCAAGCTCCTCACCAAGAGGCTTGTTTACTACAGAGAAGGTCTAGACTTGTGCCTAGGGAATGAAGAGACTGAGGACTGCTGCCTGAGAGCAGAACAGGTCTGACTGAGCCAGATCATGGGTTTTAACAAGCTGAGACACAATCTAACTCAAAGGACTGAGCTCCCACCATCACTATTTATGCCTTCGTGGTATGTTGCAAACTGATTCTAACTTGTTCTGGAGCCAATCTGACAGATAACAGTTAGCTCCAGACCAAACATGAAGCAGTGGTGAAGCACAGGGCTAAATCCAAGCTAAGACACTACGCTAAGGGATGGGCATTAGCACAAGACTCCAGTTTGGGGTTTGAGTCAGCTGGATCAAAGCAAAAGCATAATGCACTGATGTCTGCCTGCAAAATACCATCTGGACCCTTCCTTACACTGAAAACTGTGGAAAGCCTGGCATTTCTCTTCTTCCCTACCATCTGTACAGAAATGACACAAGCTGCTCATTTTTGCCAGGACAAAGCTGTATTAGATCCTTTTCTCACAATACTATTCAAGAAAATTCACTGGATTTCAGCCGTGGGAACACTGTGCCCACTTTTGCTCTTGCTTTCTCCTCCCATGCAACTCCAGCAAAATAAAGAAACCTGAAACCTGAGAGTGGTGAGCTAACCTGGAACCATACAGTCATGCTAAGTAAATGTCCCATGACTGCCTTTTATCAATCCATCTACAAATGTGCATATGAAAGTGGGCAATTTGTGCTGAGATGTACTAAAAATATGTCTAATTCACTTTGTGTTTTAACTAGCCATTCAAATTACTTTCAGAAATCTATTATGTGCATTACCATTTTTATTTTCAGCACAAAGGGGATTTTTATTTTTTTTCCCAGCCAGTCAAGTTACTGTCTACTTTTATAGAATAAATTGCTCTAAATTAAGTTAGCAGCAGTATAAACAGGGGTAATAGATCCCTGTCTCTGTAGTGGCAGCTGACAGCATTATGGAAATGTAGAATGTCTATTTCTGAGTTTATTCTGATGCTGATGAGTTTGCACTGATGTTTGTCTCTTTCATTTCTCATTTTATCACCTCTAATGAAATGATTTTTCTCCCTGCAAGCTTCTTCTTCCTGAGGCTTGATTTAGTCAAGTAAATCCTAAAGGCTATTTCAAAAATGAGCTACAGGAAAATGCTTAGAGTTGGCATAGCGGGTAACACATACCCTTTTGTTTGAATAACAAAACTTGGTTTTGAAATAATAAAAGTTGCTGCAATTGAATGCACTCAGTCCAATAAAAGTGCAATCCATTTTTCTCTTGAAATATGCTCATAATAAAAGAGGGCATGTATTTTTGCTTTATGTCCATTTGAAACTTCCAACCTCCACTGGAAGACAGGGAGGAGAAAGTGAAGTAGGAAGGAGAGCAAAGAAGTGAAAATTTGCAGTTCTAAATGAGAGTGTTTGGGTGTGTGAATACATAAATGATCTCCTTTTCTTTTCCACTTGCTACTTCTGCACAACTCTGGCCATGTAAAAAAGGCTTTACAATGGATGGCGCAGCACCAACTTGGGGCATTCCTTCCACTACCAAATTTTAATAAGGACACTTGTGGGAATAAGAATTAAGCCACCAAATGTACCAACTTCTGGTAACAATTAAAAAAAAATCAGCAATTTCACAGATAACAAAGGAAGCAATCTTGGAAGAGTATCCAGGAATGTGTTTGATGACCCTGAGTTTAGAAGCCTCTGTCTGCTTTTTGCTAAGCATAGCACCATTTTTTGATTTTGCAAGATTTTGGTAAAGTTAGTTTGAAATCTATCAAGAGCCATGTCCTTTCCAGCATGTTTGAACACAGTTGCCTTTATCCATTTCCAGACTTAAAATTCCATTGAAATGAGCAGAAGCATCACAATAATCTTTCTCTCTTCTCCCTGCCCTGGAGATGCTCCCAGTTTGTCATTGAAGTAGGTAGGGAAAGAGTTACAGGACCTACAGAGACCAGATCCTGGCTACCAGAGAAACTTTCTCCTAGTTTTGGGCACCAACATTTGAAGATGGAGACTGGAGAGATCTGAGTCCTGGAGACACAAGTCTGGTGAGGTTCCTTGGGAAAGCAGGCAAAGTAACACTGACACCACTGGTCAGGTTGCTTTTCTGTATGTGTATGCATCCATCAGGCTGCTACAGAGACTCAGTGCCTAATGGTTGTAGCTGGGAAACTGCCATTTTTATATGAAATTCCATTTTTTATATGAAAACTCCATTTTTATACAAAAACTCCATTTTTATACAAAATTCCAGATTTGGGAAACATGAGGATTGTTGAGGACAAAAATTATTATTAACTTTGTAATTCTTTAGGAACCTCATGAGGTTCAAGAACAAGTGAAAGTTCCCACACCTGGGCCAGGGCAATCCCCGATTTTAGTATAGGATGGGGGATGATACGATTGAGAGCTGCCCAACAGAGGACTTTGGGGAGCTGATTGATGAGAAGCTCAACATGAGCCAGCAAGGTGTGCTTTAAGTCCAGAAGGCAAACTATATCCTGGGCTGCATCAAAAGAACCATGGCCAGTAGGTTGAGGGAGGTGATTCTGCCCCTCTATCCTCTCTTGTGAGACCTCATCTGGAGTATTGTTCCCGGTTCTGGAATCCTCAGCGTAAGAAGGATATGGAGATGTTGGAACGGGTCCAGAAGAGGGCTACAAAGATGATCAGAGGGCTGGAGCACCTCCCATATGCAGATATGCTGAGAGAGATGGGGTTGTTCTGCCTGGAGAAGAGAAGGCTCCAAGAAGACCTTATAGCAACCTTCCGATACCTGAAGGAGGCCTGCAAGAAAACTGAGGAGGGACTGTTTACAAAGGCTTGTAGCAACAAGACTAGGGGCAGTGGGTATAAACTGGAGAGGGGCAGATTTAGACTAGACATAAGGAAGAATTTCTTCACTATGAGAGTGGTGAGGCACTGGCCCAGGTTGCCCAGGGAAGTTGTGGCTGCCCCATCCCTGGAGATGTTCAAGCTCAGGATGGATGAAGCTTTGAGCAACCTGGTTTAGTAGAGGGTGTCACTGCCCATCACAGAGGGGGTGGAGCTGGATGATCTTTAAGGTCCCTTCCAACCCAAACTCTTCTATGAATCTATGATTTCTGTCTTCCTAGCATTTTGCTTTTAGCACTTTACTGAGTGAAACCAACTGCAGCAGTGGAACAGCAAACAGTGCCATTAACAAGACTCCTATCAGCCAGTTTCATCCCTGAGCTACAGAGTCAACCTCTGCTGGTTCCAGAGACAGTCTTTGCTCTGAGCCAAGGCCAAGTTACCTTGCATATGACATACCATAAGAATGCAATTATGAGCATGTGTACGTACTAGTGTCTGCAAGCTACAAATTAGAGCAATTCTGGAGAAAAACAATGAACGGGGGGGGGGG
>WAAB01018637.1:98055-169443 GCA_013389865.1 Piaya cayana | reverse complement strand
GGAGGTGTTTAAGGTATGGGTGGATGAGGTGCTAAGGGGCATGGTTTCATGTTTGATAGGAATGGTTGGACTCGATGATCTGGTGGGTCTCTTCCAACCTGGTTATTCTATGATTCTATGAAAATTAATTCTTACAGAGGCCTCCCACACCTACATGTTTCCCAGCATTAGCTTAGTCAAGGTCCAGACTGCAGACTTCCCAATTAACTGTTTTCTTGTACCTTTTCTCAATGCCACAGGTCCTTATTTTTAAGTTATCCTGTAAGCCAGAATCGAGAGCTTGAATTAATATTTATTTCAGCTTGTGACATAGTGAGAGGTGAGGCTTCTTTAAGCAAATTTGAAAACAAACATTAGTGCAACAACACACAAAAAGCCAGTGTCTCTGATCGGCTGTATTTACCCCAAGGCCAATGACCAGTTGCTTTTAAAGAACTGGGGAACAGTGGGTTGATGGCTCTATGTAATACAGTTTCTCTTTCCTCTGAGTGGCAATTCCCAGAAAGTCTCAGCACCCCAAGGTGTTTCCACCATGACGCATGGCCCCGCACACATAAGCCAAATAATCAGGATAAATGTCCTTTCTCTAAAAAAAGTTATAAGCATCTCCCACGTTCCTACTTCTGTAAATTTATCCTGTGTTTCATTTGCAAATGCTACAAGTCTTGTGATCTGTCTGCTGCAATATAGCAAACAGTTAATTTTTATTTAAGGCAGTTAAAACTGGTATCCACCTAAATATAAATCCAGTATCATCTCAGACAGATATTGGTCAAGCAGACAGCTGGCCAGTTCATGGAGAATGGTAAAAGGAGTATCTGCATTTAAGCAGCAAAAGGGTCATAACTGCACCTTGACTATCAGGAGAAAAAGTGGTGTAAGTAGGAAAAGAGAGAAAGGTGGTACAGCCTTGCAGTAGCTAGAGCATGATGGAGAAATGAAGTAAGAGGAAGGTCAGTCCCATACTTACGTGATTGGTATCTCAAATACTCCAACATGATGTTGGTAGCTCACCCTGTAAGGTAGTATCAGTGCTACCTACTGAGACAACAGTCCCTCCTCCACATTACATGTGCTGCAGTCACAGAGTAAACCTAGAGCTGAGCAGTCTATGTCCCAGTCCCCCAAAAGGACAGGGAAAATCTGCATATGTTCCTCCCGACTACAGGTTAAATTATAATGTAGACTGACTTTTACTGTTTTTTAACATCTTACCAGAAAGCTGTATCCAAAGGTTCTAAGAAAGTACTTAACTCATATCATCACAAAAAAAAAAAAAAAAAGAGGGTAGCATTAGAGTCATTGTGTAAGACCTTGATGAGACCTCTGAGTAAATTGTATCTATTACCAGTTATCCAGCCTCAGGGAAGAATTCACTGTAAGCAAACACAGAGCAAGGCTGCAGGCATGAGGTGAGGAAGGAGGCAGCCACCAGCTAGGAGAGAGCTGGGAGAGCATGCCTTGTTTAGCCTAGCAAAATGAGAACTGAGAGAAGGTATGACGGCTCTGTATAAATACATTAGAGCAAAAACAGCAACAAGAGACAATAATTACATTAGCTAAAATAAAATGTTGGCACAGGAACAAATGGATGCAAGCTAAGCATGAATATTTAGGCTAATAATCAGGAGATGTTTTCTAACTATCAGAGATCCTGGAAAGGCCTCCCAGTGAGAATTGCGAAGGGATGAGACTCGACTGCTTTTAAGATAAAGATCGATCAGTTTACAACAGGGATTGAATGACAGTGGCCCTGCAATAGCAGAGAACAGCACTTGATGACCCGTATCATCTAATCTAGTCCCCTGACCCTGAGGAAAGTGTTGAAAAATTACTTGCTGCTAAGCAGCTGCAATTTATAGAATGTCCAGCAACACCACTGTTTTCCCCCAAAACATGCCACTCTGTAATGTGTGCAGATGTACAAGGCTCCTTTTGTTATTTCTCACCCAGTCCATATTGTCTTTGCCATGCCTCCAGACTTTTGGAGTCTGGAGCCTTTTCCATGTGATATCTCTTGTCCATATTTTTTGCAGCAGCTCCATAGATCATGGCCCACCACAATCATGAGGTTGGCATTAGTCCAGCTGGCATTCCAAGAGTTTTGCAGGCAGCACTATCCTGTCATAAACCTCTACAATCTCCGCTGATACCAGCTGTTTAAGGAAGGGTGAAGTCTCCTGTTCTTCCCAAAAGTTTTGATCTCCAGCTACAACACCTGTAGCCAGAAGCAGAAGCAAATATGCAAGACTGGTCCACAGCAATACCCATGACCCATCTACATTATCTGAAGAGTAATTTTAACAACATAATAATTTCTGTTATCTAGTGCAGAATAGATGCTGAAGCTGTGGTTCTGTTATAAACAGTAAACTTCAGGAATAAAGCAACACAGAGTTACAAGGGGTGTGTTTGTACATCATGCTACCGTGACTCATAGATGCATGTCTAAAAAGAGAAGCAGGTCGGTCTGGCCTGTACAGAAGAGAGCTGTAATGAAGAATCAAGGTGTGAGAAGAGGAAATGAATTAAATCACCAGATCAACAGGGAAAATTAAAATTAAAATTTAAAACAAGAATGCAGATAGAGCTGAATGCCTTATGTTTTCTGGGACCAGAGTTGTGAGGAATTATGGCAAGCAGAGACCAGCAAAGTACCCAAGGAGGAGGCATGGAGGTAGAGCTGAGCACTGAAAGCAATGGCAAAGGTTTGTATGACTCCATGAAACTCAGATTAAGCCACCTCTACCTCCCTGGCATGCGGTGAGGAGGAGGTGGGGGGAGGTCAAAATCAGTGAAAAGAGGCAAATGTAAGCCTGAGTGATTTTCTCCATTTAGCCTTTCCTCTGTGCCTATCGATCTGCCTAACCACACCCAGGAGTGCCCTCTTGCTCTCCACACCCCACTAATCCTGCTGTTAACATCTGGTACTGTTTCCCCACCAGACAGAGGAGGATACGGTCCTCTAGCCTCACCTTCATTCTCTCAGCATGCAAATACAGAGGGTTCGGTGCTAGGAGTAGGGAGAGAAGGTGTGTCCCCACCATGACAGATGCTGTGGCTCTGGGGGGACATTCAGGCTGTTGTATTGATGTTAC
This sequence comes from Piaya cayana, assembly GCA_013389865.1. Classification (NCBI taxonomy): domain Eukaryota; kingdom Metazoa; phylum Chordata; class Aves; order Cuculiformes; family Coccyzidae; genus Piaya; species Piaya cayana. The sequence continues at coordinate 166,345 of WAAB01018637.1, read as the reverse complement.
AAATGAATGCATGCACCCATGTGGCTTCGTTAATGACTGTATTCCTAGATGAAGAGGCAAGAAAACAAATGCATCCTGAAAAAAAGCCACAAAGATAAATGGGAAGCAATTTAAGTAAATCTCAACACCTAAACAATGCACTTAACAAATCTTTTGAAGTTTTGCTTCTCTGAGGAAGCAAGTCTTGGTATTCAAACAGGTCTTGCTTGCCTTATTGCTAAGGAAATTACATGGCTGAGATGAATGGCATGCAAGGTCCATCTCACCTGAAGTCCACTCTAACACTGTAGTAATTTCCTCCATATTCATATCCATAAGCCTTTAAAAATGCATTTCTTTTTCACAGCACCTATCCAAATGTAACAAGCCACGCTTCCCTTTTAAGGACACCTTGGTAGTGAAAGTCTTGTAGTGTGCACAAAGAAGAGTAGCACTGCCTGTGCAAAAAACAAAGCAGGTTTTCTTATGGATAGTTGGGGATCAGAGGTTTCAGTTCAGGTCCCATTCCAGTCACTGCTAAATTGTGAAAGAAACTAGGAAAGAGATATGGAAAAATGGGGCAAGAGTGAAAAGAGATTTGTGAGTTGGAAATCAGGACAGGGAGAACAAACAGAAAATTGTACATATACCTCTAAATGCTGTATTTAATTGTGGACATAACTTGACGGTGGGTTACAGCTCATGTTACTGTTTGTTCCCTTTATACTTGAGAGCCCACTGAACTAAGTACTGAAAACAACGTAACAAAAAGGAGGGCTGCTGAATTTGGAAACTTGCATCCTAGTGCAGGCAGGAGAAAACAGAGAGACAAGGATAGATAGTGGGTATGACATGGGGAAAGTAAGACCATAGTGGGTGGTTTCATGGGCAGCAAGCCCTTAGCACTCAACTAAACTTGCATTAAGCATAAGAAGGCATACACACACGGCAAGAGCATTTTGTGTATCTCACTGCCAAGAAGACATCAGAGGCAACATACCATGTACCCTTTTGCAGTTTGTCTCCCTGGCGTGTGGACAAAAGAATGTAAGATGCTCTGAACAGAAGGAATGAGCAATATTCTCATAGTAGTCTGAAGCTGACTAAGTTGCACTTCAGGTCTTAAAAACTATGAGTATTTTCTGATTGTCTCACTAGAACCTCTCATATTCAAGAGTATAAAGAAACAATTCTGTTTGGTATTAAGGATTTGAAGGGATTGTCGCTCTCCTGAATTTGCTATCAGTATCCTGACATTTTCCCTACCTGACCAGGGATCTCTGGATTTTCTAGAAAAGGGAAAGGGTAACCTGTTTGAAAGTATCCAATAAACACCAGTGGTTGGTGCTGGCTGATTCCCTTTATTAGCTCTGAAGAATGCAAGTGGTTGAAATTCATTTTTCTGACCATTTCTGCACTGATGAAAAGTGCAGCAGGAGGTACTACAAGTTGTTGTTGCTGTTACTATTATTATTGTTATTATTATTATTATCGTTCTGTGGGAGGAAAAGAGCATGGATAAATCTCACCAGGAGAAGTCTGAATGACTGCTGCTTCAGTGGCTTTATGTGCAAGTATCCTGCTATATGCTCATTTTTGCAAATTCACCTGCAAATTCATTCTCTTTCTTCCACACACAATCGCTGACAGAATCTAATACCTACAAACCATCCAGTACTAAAAACATTAAACTGCAGGGAAGCTAGAATCCATTCTCATTCGAGGGTGCAGAATATTAAACATACCATCCCTACACAAATTTACTAGCTATGATTATCAAATGCCTGCCATCATGAAATACCAGGCTAATTTAGGCTTTCAGTTTCCAAAACAATCTGTATCTTTGCTACTTTAGGCTGTACCTTTCCTCTCCCAGCCATGCTAATGGCTTATTCTGACCCTGGCAAGGTCCTGGTCATAAATGTGCAGAGGCACTTGTCCCCCTGGGTTACTTCTCCCTGGGTTCTGGGCTGGACGGCACCAAGTGATTCTATTTCAAGAGTTTCAGCAGCAGCAGACACACACGTATACATGTGTGTGAACATCTACAAGGTTTTGTGCTCATCCTAAGGGCGGGTGGGAACTGTAGTCTGCAGACAGCATCTGACAGAGACTCGTGCGAGTGTCTGCCAGCATCCAAAGAAAAAGAGGACTCCTGCATCAGTGGAATTGATGGGATTTAAGGTAAGAGTTAGGTGAAGCATGTCAGACAGTGACCTCCTGAGCAGTCAGAATAAAGATAGGCTAGCCTGGGGATGGGGGGGAGGAAGACTTTTCTGACCAGGCTGTTTCTTGAGATTTGTTTTCCTCATTCTTGAATCCTTTGCAATAATGAATAAGCTCGTTAGAAGATGCTGGGGGTAATTTGCCTTTCTCTTGCCTGCCACCTCTAGACAGTTGATCAGAAGGGTATGAGGGCTGCGAGATGCCTTCTGAAGTGATAGCCCTGAGTGCGCTGCTCAGATGTGCTTTTCTTGGCTCCAACTGGTCCCGAGTCTCCACCTGTGCAGCACATCCACTCGATTCCTCAGACAATCTGATGGGCTTACAGGAGAGGTGCCTGTTTATGTGTATCCATGACTAATCTCGTGAAAACTACCAGCTCTGTAGCTGCTTATTAACAGGATTTCACACTTTTCCATTGACCCGCTGCCATGGCAAGCACAAGCAGCCAGCAGCCAACCCTGGCTCAGACACCTCTCGTGAAAAAAGAGATGATGAGATCAAGGAAGCTGTGCTGCCACAGCACAGCACCTGCACACAGGAAGAGGAGGTCGTGGCATGGACACAATGAAGACAAGCTCAGGTTCTTCACAGTGCGGTCGAGGGCTGGGCACATGATGAGTGGGCCATTCTTGGCTCCCACGCCTCTGAGGGAGCTCATGGCACCCAGGGAACCACAGTGGGCTGTCTGGGGGCATGGTGAGTGCAACACACACTCATCTCCAGCCCCAGCCCTGGGCTGGTGCACTTGCACCGTAGGGAGCATGGGGCAGGAGGCCACTGGCGGAGACAAGAACTAGTTACTATTACAAAAAGTGGGGTATTTTTGATTTAAGTTTCTTCTGAGTAATTGTATCTTTTTGAAAGTGATGCCATGAAAAAGCCAGACCAATTTGATTATTAAGCAGGTTTTCTCTGTCATGCGGTGCTGGGCACACAGCGCATAGCTCCACCTAATGTGTGCAACTATTGAGGCTGGTTACATGACTTTTATACTGGTTAAACATACATATTCATATAGATTCCAGGAAACATGTTACACATTCATTATTAGTCCAAGCCTCTTAGTGAACTCAGGCCCCTGTTTCTGCTGCAGAACTGTGTGGGGTTTTTTTTCCTTTCAGCCAGCCCTGCTTCAGTGTCCTTGAACCATCAGTCAGAGATAAGTTTCTTTAAGATACACAATAACTTAATTTGTTGGTTGTTTCATCTAGTAAAACTACAACAAGCTAAACTCCCTGTTAAAATCCCAATCTTTTTAACTGCAAGCTGGCCAAGATTCAATGCTTAATCTAATTCATTCCCTTAACATAATGACTTATTCCTCTTTTCAAAAGTTAGATAGAACATCTCTCCTATAGCGCACTTAATTTGTTGGTTGTTTCATCTAGTAAAACTACAACAAGCTAAACTCCCTGTTAAAATCCTAATCTTTTTAACTGCAAGCTGGCCAAGATTCAATGCTTAATCTAATTCATTCCCTTAACATAATGACTTATTCCTCTTTTCAAAAGTTAGATAGAACATCTCTCCTATAGCGCGTTTTATTTCAAACAGTGTTTTTCCAGACACTATATGAAGTTGGTTACAACTTGCGTGCAGCGTGATCTGCACTGAACAGAGGCGTTTGCGTCTGTCATCAATCATGGTTCATAATAGCATTGAATTTAGTCCTTGGAAAACAATAGGATATGCATACGATTTCTGGGAAAATTTAAGTGGGAAATTTATCCCGTCCCCAGCTCTCGTCTGGCTGCAAGCGACTGACGGAGATGGCTCCCTCGTGCTGCCCCAGCCTGATAAAGGGTCCTCGCTTTCTGAAACTCCAAAACGCATCTTAGAGAGTTTATTTGCCGGCAGTGTCTGTTCCAGGGCCCCCCCAGCCCCGCCCGGCGGCTGCCCCTGCCCGGCCGAGCCATCGACGCGCTCGGCACTCCCGCACACCGCCTCCTCGCCGGCCCCACCTCCGCCGCGTTGGAGGCGCTCGGCGCTCGTCTGGCTGTGCCTGGCGCGAGCGGGTGTCCCTGGTCTCGCTTTCCAAGATGGCGGCGGTGGGGCCCGGCGGAGCGGCGGGAGTCGCCGGGGCGGCGTGAGGAGGCGGCTCCAGCTCGGCACCCGCGGGGCCTGCTGCAGGGGGCACGGTGGGCTGGAGAGAGGCCGGAGCGGGGCCGGAGCGCGCTCGGGTGAGAGGGCTCGCGGGCGGGAGCGGGGCCTGCGTCACTGAGGGCGAGGACGGGGGGCGCGGGACGGACCCGGGCCCGATCCCGATCCCGTGCTTTCAGGGCAGCAGGTAGAATCATAGAATAGCTCGGGTTGGAAGGAACCTTAAAGATCATCCAGTTCCAACTCCCGTGCCATTGGGCAGGGACATCCCACTAGATCGGGTTACCTAAAGGCCCCATTCAACCTGGCCTTGAACACCTCCAGGGATGGGGCAGCCACAACTTCCCTGGGCAACCTGTGCCAGTGCCTCACCACTCTCATAGTGAAGAAATTCTCCCTAATGTCTAGTCTAAATCTGCTCTTCTCCAGTTTATATCTGATCCCCCTTGTCCTATCACCACAAGCCTTTATGAATAGTTCTCCAGCTTTCTTGTAGGCTCCTTTCAGGTACTGGAAGATCGCTATAAGATCTCAGGACCTTCTCTTCTCTAGGCTGAACAAGCCCAACTCTCTCAGCTTGTCCTTATAGGGAAGGTGCTCCAGCCCTCTGATCATCCTTGTAGCCCTCCTGTGGACCCATTCCAACAGCTCCAGATGCCAGTGTCTGGTGAAGTCACACTGCCCCCGCACCCTCGACAACCCCAGGATTCACACCATGTGCTGAGGGCATTGTCCAAACACANGTCGAGGGCTGGGCACATGATGAGTGGGCCATTCTTGGCTCCCACGCCTCTGAGGGAGCTCATGGCACCCAGGGAACCACAGTGGGCTGTCTGGGGGCATGGTGAGTGCAACACACACTCATCTCCAGCCCCAGCCCTGGGCTGGTGCACTTGCACCGTAGGGAGCATGGGGCAGGAGGCCACTGGCGGAGACAAGAACTAGTTACTATTACAAAAAGTGGGGTATTTTTGATTTAAGTTTCTTCTGAGTAATTGTATCTTTTTGAAAGTGATGCCATGAAAAAGCCAGACTCATTAATCAATGCCAATTTGATTATTAAGCAGGTTTTCTCTGTCATGCGGTGCTGGGCACACAGCGCATAGCTCCACCTAATGTGTGCAACTATTGAGGCTGGTTACATGACTTTTATACTGGTTAAACATACATATTCATATAGATTCCAGGAAACATGTTACACATTCATTATTAGTCCAAGCCTCTTAGTGAACTCAGGCCCCTGTTTCTGCTGCAGAACTGTGTGGGGTTTTTTTTCCTTTCAGCCAGCCCTGCTTCAGTGTCCTTGAACCATCAGTCAGAGATAAGTTTCTTTAAGATACACAATAACTTAATTTGTTGGTTGTTTCATCTAGTAAAACTACAACAAGCTAAACTCCCTGTTAAAATCCCAATCTTTTTAACTGCAAGCTGGCCAAGATTCAATGCTTAATCTAATTCATTCCCTTAACATAATGACTTATTCCTCTTTTCAAAAGTTAGATAGAACATCTCTCCTATAGCGCGTTTTATTTCAAACAGTGTTTTTCCAGACACTATATGAAGTTGGTTACAACTTGCGTGCAGCGTGATCTGCACTGAACAGAGGCGTTTGCGTCTGTCATCAATCATGGTTCATAATAGCATTGAATTTAGTCCATGGAAAACAATAGGATATGCATACGATTTCTTGGAAAATTTAAGTGGGAAATTTATCCCGTCCCCAGCTCTCGTCTGGCTGCAAGCGACTGACGGAGATGGCTCCCTCGTGCTGCCCCAGCCTGATAAAGGGTCCTCGCTTTCTGAAACTCCAAAACGCATCTTAGAGAGTTTATTTGCCGGCAGTGTCTGTTCCAGGGCCCCCCAGCCCCGCCCGGCGGCTGCCCCTGCCCGGCCGAGCCATCGACGCGCTCGGCACTCCCGCACACCGCCTCCTCGCCGGCCCCACCTCCGCCGCGTTGGAGGCGCTCGGCGCTCGGCTGGCTGTGCCTGGCGCGAGCGGGTGTCCCTGGTCTCGCTTTCCAAGATGGCGGCGGTGGGGCCCGGCGGAGCGGCGGGAGGCGCCGGGGCGGCGTGAGGAGGCGGCTCCAGCTCGGCACCCGCGGGGCCTGCTGCAGGGGGCACGGTGGGCTGGAGAGAGGCCGGAGCGGGGCCGGAGCGCGCTCGGGTGAGAGGGCTTGCGGGCGGGAGCGGGGCCTGCGTCACTGAGGGCGAGGACGGGGGGCGCGGGACGGACCCGGGCCCGATCCCGATCCCGTGCTTGCAGGGCAGCAGGTAGAATCATAGAATAGCTCGGGTTGGAAGGAACCTTAAAGATCATCCAGTTCCAACTCCCGTGCCATTGGGCAGGGACATCCCACTAGATCGGGTTACCTAAAGGCCCCATTCAACCTGGCCTTGAACACCTCCAGGGATGGGGCAGCCACAACTTCCCTGGGCAACCTGTGCCAGTGCCTCACCACTCTCATGGTGAAGAAATTCTTCCTAATGTCTAGTCTAAATCTGCTCTTCTCCAGTTTATATCTGATCCCCCTTGTCCTATCACCACAAGCCTTTATGAATAGTTCTCCAGCTTTCTTGTAGGCTCCTTTCAGGTACTGGAAGATCGCTATAAGATCTCAGGACCTTCTCTTCTCTAGGCTGAACAAGCCCAACTCTCTCACCTTGTCCTTATAGGGAAGGTGCTCCAGCCCTCTGATCATCCTTGTAGCCCTCCTGTGGACCCATTCCAACAGCTCCAGATGCCAGTGTCTGGTGAAGTCACACTGCCCCCGCACCCTCGACAACCCCAGGATTCACACCATGTGCTGAGGGCATTGTCCAAACACATCTTGACTGTTGTCAGGCCTGGCGCTCTGACTGCTTCCCTGGGGAGCTGTTCCAGTGCTCCACCACCCTCTGGGTGAAGAACTTCTTCCTAATATCCAACTTAAACCTCCCTTGGCATATCACCCTGCTGCCATTCCCTCAAGTCCAAGGGTGAGGGAGCCTGGCCAGCCACCACCACCCCTCTGCCTTGCCCCACTGCAGCCTCTTGCTGGTGGAGCATGCAGCTTCCATCGGGGGACAGAAGTGTGGAGGTCCCTGTGGAGACTGGGAGGGCAGCAAAAATTCAATGCTTGGGCTTGATCCCACCAGTGTTGTGTACTAAGGAACAGGAGACATGGAGAGAGAGCTTTTCCACTTTGCTATTAATGCAGAAACGGAAGAATTTGTAACAGGTGGCCTACTTCAGATTTATAGGTTAAGCCTAGCTAAGGATGTGTTCTCTGTTTGCAGGGTTAGGGCCTGGGGTTGTAAGCCCCTTTTGCTAGCATCTGCCAATCTTCATAGCCACCAAATAGATAAGATTTCAAAAGAGAGTCAAAGGTGTGCATATAGTTATAAACAAATCTTAGAAGCTCAACATGAGCCAGCAGCATGCGCTTGCAGCCCAGAAAGCCAACTGTATCCTGGTCTGCCTCAATAGAAGTGTGGCCAGCAGATCAAGAGAGGTGATTCTGCTACTCTACTCTACTCTACTCTACTCTACTCTACTCTACTCTACTCTACTCTGCTGTCATGAGACCCCACCTGGAGTATTGTGTCCAGTTCTGGATTCCTCAGCATAAGAAGGATGTGGAGCTATTGGAATGGGTCTATAGGAGGCCTCAAGATGATCTGAGGTCTGGAAAACCTCTGCTTTGAGGAGAAGCTGAGAGAGTTGGGGTGAACATTAAAGTGAAGGCTGTGAGGACAGGCTGAGAGAGCTGGGGTGAAAATTAAGGTGGAGGCTGCAAGGAGACCTTATGGCTGCCTTCCAGTACCTGAAGGAGCTACAGGAAAGCTGGGGAGGGACTTTTTACAAGTGCATGTAGTGATAGGACAAGGGGGTGGGGTGTAGTTTTAAATTGGAAGGGGGAAGATTTAGATTAGACATTAGGAAGAAATTCTTCACTATGAGGGTAGTAAAGCACTGGAACAGGTTGTCCAGGGGAGTTGTGGAGTTTCTGGAAGTGTTCAAAGCCAGATTGTATAGGTCCTTGAACAGCGTGATCTGGTGGGAGGTGTCCCTGTCCGTGACAGGGGCGTTGGAACTAGATAGTCTTTAAGGTCCCTTCCAACCCAAACCATTCTGTGATTCTCAAAGTCATCTGTTCTTGAAGGACTGTCTTCAGCTTTGTTTTGCTGAGCAGTGTCTCCATTAGGCCCTGTGCTCTCAAGTACAATGCCTTAGTATTACATGTGCTTCTGTTGAACTCCATATGACAAACTAAACATTCAAGATGGGGAGCACACAAGTGGTATAATGCCGGTTTTTTTGCAAAGAGCAGTGCCCTTGTGCGTATGCGTACGTTCTGCCTACAAATTACTGTGCTTGCTACCAACAACATGTAGTGGTCAGAATACTGAATTAAAACATTTTGTGCCAAATGGTTTCCCAATACCTGGAGAAATAACGTGTGTCCATATGAATTTAAACAGAAACATTTCACCTGCAAGCTTGATACAGTGAAGACTATGTGGTTGCACTTAAGTAACCATTTTAGAATGAATATGTTGTACATTCCTCACCTCAACCAGTTATTTATAAAATTGGGGTACATGCAGGGACATACAAGCACAAGTTCCCTGCTCTTGCAGTATTCAGATGTAGCTTCACTGTGGCCAGATTACTGTGACAGCTGCAGTGAACAAGCTGCATGATCTTTCCAATTGATAACTTTGCAATGTGTGCCCATGGACACACACAAACACAAAATTAATTGGGTGCAATTTGTTTAATCCCTTATGAGAAGAAGGTCGATCTTTTCATATTCATGGTTGCCAACTGAAGAACATAAGCCATTTACTCTGAGAGAACCACAGCGCATCTATTCCATAAGGGCACTGTCCTACTGCATGCCAGCAACAGGGTAACAGAATGATTCAGTTAGAGGAGGCCTGGAACTTAGGGGCTGACAGGTGTTGGGGTGCTGCAGAAACCCTAGTAAAAGGAGTGCTTTCTTCCGTTCCCTCTCCCAGCCTGGCACTCAGAAGGCTGCAGTGGTAGAGTTGGGAAGCATGTCAGAAAAATACATAGTTTCTCTACAAAATGCACTATTTACTTTAAAATGTTTTAAGTAACTTTTTTTGTAGCACAGTGGTTCCTGCCTGGTTCCTTCTTTTCCTTCACTTCATCTGAGATTCAAGGGTTTGCAGTCTCTCTCTAAACATCCTGCTCGTTGCTACAGTGGCTCCTTACAACTAAATGTCTTTGACAGAAATTTGGGTGCACTTTGGTGTGTCATGAAAATTGTGCTTGGATGTCTTCTCACCCTTTTGCTCTTTTTGCAAATAAATTATTTTAGTGATTTGGAAATTTTATAAAGAAGAGGAGGTATTTTATATCTTCAAAATAATAGAAGGACAACCTGTAATTCATGAAAAAAAAATTTCTGTCAGGCCTGAAGGGTGAGCAAGAACCAACCAGAAGGTGGATTCTTTTCCTTTCCCGCTGTCTTCCAGAGAATCTTCACTTGGTTCAGAGGAAGTTTCCCATTTTATGTTGTGATTCTTCTTTATGGGAGGGTTATTTTCATTCTCTGTTTCTCAGACCTTTTCCTGTAGATGGGAACGGGGGAAAGAGCCCAGACGTGGCAACACATTCTCAGGCTCGTGCAGGACCACCATGGCTTATGATGACTCCAAGAAGAAAGGAGGTATGACTGCTTTATAATTTCAGAGGGATATGCAAAAAAAAAAAAAAAAGAAAGATACCCTCTGCAGCCCTTGCCAGGCTGTGCAGTCAGAGTGGGAAAGGAAGGTAGTAAGCTCTGGAGCCTTTAAATTTAAACTGGCCAAGTTACTGAAGGATCCCAAGCCCTTGACTTCCAGGTGTCTACTGGGATTACAACTTGAGAAACTCTGGACACTGCAGCCTTTCTTCTCCCTGCCAGGTCAATGGAATGGGAGACCAGGCCTAAGGATATGTTTAATCATGGTAATATCTCTATATCCGGTAGTCATTAGGAAAAAATATAAAGGGGTTAGAAATGAAATCTTGAGTGATTGTGTTATAGCATTAGAGCACTGAGCCCCATCCCTGTGTCTAGAGGGTACAGGTTGTTACCTTTTAGGCCTCTGTGCTCGTTGGATTTTGTGTATCACTGTTAACGTCCACTGTTACCTTATTTTCTGCATAGTCTGAGTGTCTGTCATTCTTTAATGGGGTATTTAATATCTTCCTTTTTTTTGCATTTCACATAAATCTTATTGTTCCTAGAGAGCGACAGAAGCGTTGATGACGTGGAGCTGGCAACTGGCAGAATACAGCGAGATAAAAAGCGCTCTTACAAGGATCTACTGCAAGAGGAAGATGAGGTAGCAACTCAGGTCAGGAAGCCTTCAGAGAAAAGATCGAGGGTGTAAGGATATGTGAAAAGCTAGGGATGGAATGGGATGGATGGATTTCTTGTTCTTTTTTATACATAAATGCACATAGAAGAGCAGCTAACCGTGTCTTGTATTGCTCAATGACTTTCCTGGGGAAAAAGAGGGGGTCAGTCCAAATTACAACTGATTCTGATTTTTCTGATCTCAGAAAACATGGTAGTAGGTAGTCCTAGCCTTGGTGTAGAACCTTGCAAGTCCTAAGATAGTATGAAAAACTATTTACATGGACAAAAGAGAGAATTTTGGAATTTATGGTTGTATAGATAGGCAGCAAAGGATAAATGTAATGTTAACTGATGCACTGTTGTCTTCCTGATTCTGCAGACAGCCCGAAACGATAGCTCTTGAGAGGTAGGAACTTGCCCTATTTACCTCTTTGGGGCCTTAACTCTGAAATCACATAGTAACAATATAATTTGCTTCAGAACTTTCCTCTTTGAGTTAAAATTTTCTTTGTTAGCTCAAAGGTGGCTTATCTTGTGATTGTTATTTTTAATCTGGAAAAGAAGTTCTAGTTAAAATCTTCTTTTGCCATGCAGATGGAATTCTGTAGAGGAGCTTTGTTTTCAGACCATAAACTGGTCAGTAGACAAATAATAATTGGGTGACATGACATATTAAGGTCAATTTTTTGTCTTATCATTTTGATTGTCACCTCTCTGTTACTCCTTTCCCTTCTTTTATCTTCTTCAGCTTATTAAACATGAACTGCTTGCCTTCATTTTCAAGGCTTGACAGCCTGTGCATGCTTAGGTTTTTCTTAGCTTCATTAAGAGGTAGATATCTCTCTTTTATGTACTTATCAACTGATTTCCAATTGCTGTCTCCTGTTGCCCATTTTGTAATACTTTCAAATGTGCTATTTCAAGTTTTCTTGTGTATTGTCCCTCTCACTTGGGGAAAGCTCCCTGTAGAGATCTCTCTTTCAGTTTCCTTATAGTCCTGTTGGGCTGCAGTGCCTCTGGAAAGCTTGATGCTGGTTAGGTGGATGATGTGCTGAAACCAGTCCTGTCTAATAGCATTTTTTGTATTCTCCCACCTATCTGTACCATGCTTTTTGGTCTCTTACCTTAAACCTACACTATGGGCTCTTGGGGACAGAGTGTATTTCCTTTGCTTGTTTTAGCACCTGGAATAATGATCCTGGTTAATACCAAGGGTTCCTTGATGTTACAGTAGTATAAATAACTCTTGATATCTCCTACAAATTAATATCTATGTCAATAGTCCATGTTAATCTAATGTTATTTCTGGGGTTTGTCAACAACTTTTTTCTTCTTATTCTAGGACAGCGAGCTTTTTCCTGGGACAGAATCTCACAAAAAGAAGAGGAAGCATTCATCTGATGAGTTCGGCTACAGAGGTAAGGTAGCAGTCAGGGAAGGAGCTGAGAGAGCATGACTTTGAGGAAGGGATGCTGTTGAAGCAGTGTCATTAACCTTTGTGATTAGCATTTTAAGGGGGCAGAGTACATCAACCTGTCTTAAGAGAAGTAATGAGAAACCTGATTACTGAACTTCATCAAAATCTGATGTCAAAATAAAAAGGCTTGTGTCTTCATAGAATCATAGAACAACCAGGTTGGAAAAGACCCACCGGATCATCGAGTCCAACCGTTCCTCTCAAACACTAAACCTCAGCACCTTATCCACCCATGCCTTAAACACCTCCAGAGAAGGTGAATCAACCACCTCCCTGGGTAGCCTGCTCTAGTGCCCAATGACTCTTTCTGTGAAAATTTTTTTCCTAATGTCCAGCCTAAATCTCCCCTGGCGGAGCTTGAGGCCATTTCCTCTTGTCAGTTTCCTCTTGTTCAATTCATTGATCTCACCTTGGCTAAAAGTGCCATCAAAACCTTACATTTGAGATGTAATTTCAGGGTCAGGAAGATACATTTTCAGCAAAATACGTTATTTCACAGTAGAAACTTCAAGAACTTTCCTGCTTTGTCTTACTGCCTTAAATTATTTGACCAGCTTGGACCTTACGGCTCATGAATTGTATCAGTAGTACTGTACTGGGCTGGCTACAAGCTTCAGATATCTTTTGTTTAAGCCAGGATGCAAATGTTAACTGTAATCATAAGTCTTATGGGATTCCCATCTCGCCTCTTAGTGCTAGTGTAATATTGTCTTTAAGGGAATCATCTTGATACATGTTTCTCTTTATTCAGGTGTATCGCCTTTGGATCTACCATCAAAAAAGAAAAAAAATCCAGTTTCTAGCCCATCCTCAGCTGATACATCCATGGATGTACTCAAGGCTATCACCTCACCTTTGGCCACAAGCTCAAAGTCTTCAAAGAAGACCTCTGAAAAATCATCTCATTCTTCCTCTGGCCATTCTGAAAGCAAAAAGGAGCACCACAAGAAGAAGCTGAGTGGGAGCAGTGGGGAGCACTCAGTGGATGATGGCAGCTTCCACAAATCTAAAAAAATGAAACCTCTCTATGTGAACACAGAGACGCTTACTCTTCGTGAACCTGATGGCTTGAAGATGAAGCTTATCCTTTCACCGAAAGAGAAAAGTAGTGCAGTAGATGATGATTCCTACTCCTCAGCATCAGCAGCTGCAAGGAAATCTTCAAAGAAATCATCTCGAGATGAGCAAGGCTCATTCCTGCTGGGTCATGAACTGCAGAACTTTCTGAAGTCATCCCGGAAGAAGCACAAATCGCTTTCAGACCAACATCCATCTTCTGAGAATTTTGGTGCTGACACCTCCCATTTTTCAGAAGGCCATGGGAGTGAGTATGAGATTTCAGGCATGGAGGCACCACCAGAATCTGGTTCCTCTTCTGGTGGCGAGTTGGAGGCTGGAGAGCTTGTGATAGATGACTCCTACCGGGAAATCAAGAAGAAGAAGAAGTCAAAAAAAAGTAAAAAGAAAAAAGACAAGGAGAAACACAGAGAGAAGAAGCACTCTAAGTCAAAAAAGAGTTCTGGACATGGTTCTGTGGCGGTAGCAGAAGTAACAGTGTCACCACCACCTCCTCCCAGTACCCCTTATGTTCTTCCTCCACCTCCTGCTGTTTCTCACTCAGATGGTCAAAGTGAGAAGAGGAGGAAAAAGGAAGACAAGGAGAAGGACAAAGCTGAGAAATGGGAAAAGGAAAGAGAAAGAGAAAAAGAAAGGGAAAGAGAAAAAGAAAGAGAAAGAGAAAAAGAAAGAGAAAAAGAAAGAGAAAAAGAAAAAGAAAGAGAAAAGGAGAAAGAAAGAGAAAAAGAGAAGGAAAGAGAAAAGGAGAAGGAAAAAGAAAGAGAAAGAGAAAAAGAAAGAGAAAGAGAAAAGGAAAGAGAAAGAGAAAAAGTAAGGAAAAATTGAAGGGAAAATAGAAATTGAGTGATAGGTAATAGTGAATTTGGCAGTCCATTACAAAAGCACGTTAAATTCAAACAGAGGGATCACTAACACCAGGATCAATGTTTTCACTGAAGTGCATTTGTAAAAATGTGCCAGCCACTGTGATTTCTGTTTGTTGCCAAAGGACTATGTATCATTCTGGTTTTGTGTCACAAGCAGTCTTCACCCAATAGACATTCTTTGAAAAGGTTATACTTAATTTGCTTGGTACAGGTTATGTACCAAGCACAACTGCATCATTTTCTAAGGTAACCAGTTCTAACTATCACCAGGCAGACTTTTGGACTAGTCATCTAGTCTGTCATCACAGTTCCTGTAAAAAGGAATCGAGCTCTAACCTGAAAAGGGACAATATTTACCCATTTAGTCCTGTATTCAATTGAAATTTGGATTCTGCCACATTCCCAGTTTTGTCCCGTACCCATAAATTCAGATTTCCGTGGTTAGTTTATAAAGATACAAGTTTACAGGTCACATAACTGTACCTGTGTAAGTATCTAAATGGGAAAAAGCAGTTTCTGTATGTTCAGATAGACCAGAGTTGCTTTGTGTCAGGAAATGGGCAGGTATAGCCCAAATTTGTTTAGCCAATATTCTGTTCTGTTTGATAAGTTTTCTCTGATCATAGCTTGGCAACTGCTTATGCCTCTCCTGTCAATGCACTTATACTGTCTATTTTCGTGCCAATTTGAAGTACTCTGGAAGGATCCAAGGACTGGAACAAAACATTAGGATAAGGACTCAATTGATTTGACAGATCTATGATAAGTATTGACAATAGTATGACAGGTATTTTTTAATTATTATTGTGTGCTTTAAAACTGAGATACAGTTGTATGTTACTCCTGGTTTTAGAATAGCAGGTTGTTGTAACATATGAATGAAATGTATTGATAGAGTCACTGCAAATTAAGCTTTGTATCAAGACTGGTTCTGGCTTGTTCCTGTGCTTTTGTAAACAACATATTCAGCTAGAACATGTTAAACACTGTGTTTTTATATTCCTGATTGAAGTACAACATCTCTCTTTAAGTCTTCAGTAAATGCCAGATTCTTATTACATTTGAATAGGTCTCATTATAATTAAAAATCTTTGTTTCCTTCTGACTAGCCAAAGAAGAAAAACATGTCTGCCTATCAAGTGTTCTGTAAAGAATATCGTACAAATATTGTGTCTGAGCACCCTGGAATAGGTGAGAGAAGAATCTAGCCTTCTTTTCTCTTGTTTATCTACTGGGCAAATTAACTAGCAGAATGTATCATCTCTGTTTCATACCAGTCTCTTAAAATTCACGGAATTCAAAGGATCTACCAATTTTCTTTGAAAAAGAGGTGACAAAGGGGAAAGGAGTGTATTTTGTTATTCTACTTAATTGTGTTTTAACCAAGCTATGCATCTTGATAGGGAAATTGTTATCTCTTTCTTTCTTTACTTCAGGAGTTATCTTCATTGTATCACTGTTCCTGTACATACATGTGTGGGTTTATAGTCCTGATACCAGGTTTTTTTTTCATTTTAAACAGTTATGGGAATGCATAGTGGCAATCATTTTCAGGACAGTGTAGAGAATTCCAGTTGTGGAATGGGTTGCTTCCTAAATGTGTATGCATTAGCCAATGAATTTTGTATGTTCTCCCCATTGTTTTATGATTTCACTTGTTTCCAACTGTTTTCTGTTTTCTTTCTGCCAGATTTTGGAGAGCTAAGTAAAAAACTGGCAGAAGTGTGGAAGCAGCTTCCCGAGAAGGATAAACTGGTGAGTGCGTGTGAGATGTTTTTGTAAAATGCTTTCTGTAAACTAGGTGTTTACATCAGAACATGGCGGCAGCATTGCCACCATACCTTCAAAAATGCTACTTACATCCCTGAAGAATGTAAAGATGGAAGGTATAGAAACCTTGCGCTTGCAATCATAAAAGCATCCATTTTATTCTCATTGTATTGCTTCATCAGTTAGCTGTATAACATCATTCTGCTTCCGGGCCCTGGCATCAGGTAACAGAACTACCTAATGTTATGAATCTTTCTTTCATACCATGGTAACTACAGATCTGGAAACAGAAAGCTCAGTATCTCCAGCACAAGCAGAATAAAGCAGAGGCCACCACTGTGAAGAGAAAGGCATCATCTTCAGATGGTGCACCAAAAATAAAAGGTAATTATTGCACTTTATTTGCTCTGATCTTTTTTCTTGGACAAGGACTACAGTGTTTGTGGAATAAGGAGCAAAAGCCCTTTCCACACCTCTCTACCTGCATTCTCACAAAGCTTGACATTTAAATCACCTTATTACTCAAAACCAGTTCTTCTGTGAGAATGAGGACCATGCCAGCATTTTTCAAAAACATTTCCTCTTCATAGAATTGGTTTTAGCAGTTTAGAGACAAAGATGTAAAATAAGAAGAGGCAGCAGAGAACCGCTGGTGGGATCAGTTTGCTGGTAGAGGCAAAAGGGTTGTTCTTGGCTTGGCATCTCTATTTATCAAATCTCCCTAATCAAATCTCCCAAATTGCAGTAAGCTGAGGTAGGTGCTTTGTACATATAGAAGGAAGCTTTTACTCTAGAGACCACGGGACCAGGTCCACAGAACTATTTACGCATCTCATGCCTTTGAGATTTGAACTTTACCAACTAAATAAGCTTGTAAATAAAAGAATGAAAGAAGAGAATATGGAATTTTAATATGTATGTTTCCAGCTTCTCCACCAGGAGTGGTTTCCCCTCATAAGAAATCTCCCACCAGCAACGTGGTGGTGCCTTCCTCACCAGCCAAAGCCCCTGAGACAGAACCTATTGATGTAGCTGCACACTTACAATTACTGGGTGAATCTCTGAGCCTCATTGGACACAGACTGCAGGAAACAGAGGTGAGTCTGTAATCAGTGATGTCACAATGATGTGATATAATCTACACACGTGATTAAGGGAGATTATTATTAATTTCACTGAAACGTTTAGCCAATGCTTTTCTGTCAGGAAGGGAAATTGGAGATGGCATGTTGTGTTTCTTGGGTGCATTGCTGTTTGTTCTCAGTGAAATAAAAAGCTTTGTTTCTCAGCAAACAGCAGGCATTAAAGAAGGACAGGTCTTTTGCAGCTGTAGGTCCTTGAATGCAATTCTTCGTTAACAAACTCTTCAGTCATTTCTTACTATGCATTCACCTTGAATCCGGTACTCCCTTGCTATCTTGGCCAGTCGCTGTTCCAGTTTCTGTTACTTTCTCAAGCCTAAAAAACTAAAAAAAAACTACTAGCCTTTACTAAGTTGTTTTTTGCATGTCCCATTATTTTCTGGCAATATCTCATTGCCAGTGCTTTGGATAGGAGCTACTATTGTTTCAACTTAGCTGATAACATTGAAGATGTCATATTTTAATGGTTTCCTACTGTTAGATGATAGTGATTCTATGCATGCACACGCACACATTCAGAACTCAGCCTAGCCTGTATGGAGAACATATATTTGGGTCAAATAATATCCTTGAAAGTTAGGGCTGGCATGATCATCTCATCCCACTGTGTTTGCTTGTTTTATCACCAGTAAAATAAATGATTTTGTATTTTATTTATGACCGGTTGAGGTTATATTTCACAGGAGCAGTCAAAGTAAAATTTCCCTATTTACAGAAAGGCACACCAACAAATGCCAAGACTACTAAAGCATTTGTTACAGACTTAGCATTTCTTTAGACTTCAATAATAAAACAACTGTTGTCTGTAGGACTCATGTAGTTAACAAAATAGATGGTATGAAATGGCAAAGCAATTACGTTATAGAAAATTGTGGAATTAAGTGTTTTATGCAACTAACAATTTTCTGACCTTTTATGTTATTACCTACTTTTTTTCCTACACCAGTGTGTTGCCTACTGAGTTCTTAAATTTTCTGAGCCATCAGTCTCTCTGTGAACCCATTGGCATAGTTTTGTTACTGTGTAAATAATGAAGGTGGACTTAGAGGAGCTCAAGAGGGAAGATACTCTGTCTGCATGAGAATCAATACAGTTGTGAAAGACCCACAATTTCCACTACTTATCCCTATCCATTTTTTTCTTTCCTTGCTTCAAGGGAATGGTGGCTGTTTCAGGAAGTTTGTCAGTACTTCTGGATTCAATCATATGTGCTTTGGGCCCATTAACTTGTCTGACCACACAACTGCCAGAGTTGAATGGCTGCCCTAAGCATGTTTTGGTGAGTTCCTTGAGGTTGTTTCAATTCTAGCACTGTTAGCAGTAGAGTCCAGCAAGAGTTTTTTGATGAATCAGTCTTATGTGATTATGATTTCAGTACAATAATAAAATTGTCTTGGTTGCACATTTTTATAGAGGAATATTTCTTGAAATTCTTTAAGATGCTGCTGTTGTATGATATTGGGCAGTGGTTTTGCTTCCAGTGGCAACCGACCTAATATTTATAGCATTGATTGTAATGTGTATATGTCCTGTTTTAGTGACAGAATCAATCCATCTGAATCAAATAAAGCATCTGTACACATACCAGTATTTTTCAAAGATGTAGTTTTCCATAAGAATAAAAAGCAGCTTCTAGGTGCTCTGTATTGCATAATCTGTTTCTCCATTAGTAGCTTAAAAAATAACTTGTGATCTCAGGATTCCTAATGTGAATGAGTATGGCCTTCTACATGTGGCTGTAACTTTCTTCAAGGATAGAAAAAATAGTCTGTTTTAAGGAACTTTATAACTACTGCTTCTTTTCCACTTTAAACTTCACTTAATATTGAGCCCTGATTTAGCAACAGCTTGTGGCATCTATATAGCATGACGTACGCATAGATTAAGATGGCAGCAGTATAAAAGGAATAAGGAGTCATACCTCCAACAGGAGACATGAATAAAGCAGAGAGAGTGGAGCATAAATGAAAAAAATGCAGTCTGCAAAAGTTAAGAGATTAAAAACAAACCTGGCAGAGAGAGCAACAAAAACAGGATATGAATTGGCATGTTATAAGGGCAGCCCAAACATTGCTTCATTCTGAGAAAGGACTATTAACAACAACAAAGTTGACTGTGAGCTCCCACTAACTGGCTCTCTACACAAAAGCTGAGTCAGTGGGGTGTTCCCATCCTAAGCTATGGAAAAACATCCTATGCTTTTTTTTCCTTCTTGCTTGCCAAGCATATTCAGAGCAATGATACCACATGACTAACGGTGCATGTACTGGAAACTTGACCAATTTATTGTTATAAGGAGCAATGGAGCTTTAGGTAGATTAATGTACTTACCCTTCCCCTCTGAAAACTGGTAGTTAGATTTGATAATAATTAAATTAAATTTTTACCACCAGGTAACAGCATGGTGTTCCAAGACATAGATTAAATTTTCAGTGGTTGTGCTATTTGTAGGATGCAACTTATCTTTTCAGTCAGTAGGTGGCATTGTTAAATTCGAGAATCTGATACCAGGGCAGATCTGGCTCCGTCTTCAGCAACTAAAAGGTGGTATCCCTAAGGCCTTCTTCAGCCACCCAGGCACAGGCTTGAGCCTCACGAAACACTGCATTTGAAGAATAACATACAGATAATATACTCCTGGGTCTTGTATGCAATTACACTTTGGAAGGAAAACACTTCTTTTTTTCCATCTGACAATCTGTCAGTGCATCTCTTTGAAGGTTTTTCTCTTTTATACTACAGAATTTTATATAGGACTTGTGAGTAAAGTATTTTTTTTTATATGCTACAACTTTGATCATTTTGCTCAAGTCCTTCATCACTAGTCTTTCCTGTGGTTGATGTGATATGGTTGATGTGGCTTGTTTCACATTCAGAGATATGGAGTATGGGATTTGTAAGTAGGCAGTCATTTGAGGGAACCCTCGATCATTTTCATAGTTTCCAGGTGCTTACAAGTAGTGAGGCTACCTTTATATGTAGTTAACTTACACGTCCAAAAATATGAAATCAAGCCTAGCAGTGGTGGTGATGGCTAGGCAGATTGGTTTTCTCATCATATGATAACTTGTAAGACAAATGAACATGCATAGTACCCTCATATGCTCCGTTTTTTAAGGATTTTGAGTCATTAACCAACACTAAAAAATGTTTCTTTTTCCAGTCAAACACACTAGACAACATCGCCTACATCATGCCTGGGCTTTGACGGGAAAGGATCCTGGGATGCACTCAACTTCTGCGTGACTGACTTAGGTACATATGCACTACGCTGGCACTCACAGAGGGCTCTGTGTGTAGGGTCTTGAAGCTTTTTGTCTGTATGGTTTATACATAGGATTGTAACTACTTCTGTTTTATGAAAAGTTATGAAGTTAGGCTGAGAAAACCCTTTTCTGTTGTTGGGTGAAGTGTCCTCCAATCTGAAAGTATTTTGTATGAATTCAGAAAGCTTTTGAGATTCTTGCCTTAAATCCAGATCCTTTTGTGGACAAAGCAGCCAGAGAATGGACCTCTTGATATCAAGAATAAAGTGTCACCATGAGAAGAGTCATTGAAACAAGTCGCCCAGAGAGGCTGTTGACTCTCCTTCCTTAATGATACTCAGAAACTGAATGAACAGCCTGCTCTAGTTGGACTTCAAGCAGGCGGATGGACCAGATGACCTCCTGGATATCCCTTTCAGCCTAAAGTATTCTGATGTTCTGTGGACAGGTAGAGATGGTAATATATTTTGGAAGAAGGAGTAGAACTCAGCTCTTCACCAGCCCTATTTCGAGCTGTTTTTCAGTTTAAGATCTACTGCTTGAGGGGAAAGCTGCATAGCTGATCAAAGATGAAGAGTTTGGTGCCTCTTGGTCGCTTCTTTGAGTCCTCCCTCTTCAGTCAGTAATAACTGAAATTTGTCAGCATCAGCTCACCAGTCTGGTAGCTGCATGTGAAGTAAAGTGGAAGATGACAATGAATTTAATCTTTCCTTGTGGGCTTGCACCCAAATCGGCATTAGCACAATGTATCAACCAACTGCACTGGCTTGAGAGGATGAGCCTCCTGCTGATTTTTCCAGCGCGTGGTCAGTCTGCTTTGATGGAGAGGAGCATACAAGCAGATGGGGAAAAATATGGATTACTTCTGCCTGTCTTGCACCTGGTTTGTGAGCAGACAACTTGGGTTTCTGAGATCACTGATCCTCTATCCCTTTCACCAGCAGTATTGAAAGAGCCGTGGTGCTGCTATGAGGCAGTGACTGATGACCAGTTTGAAGCTGTTATGGCTGTATAAAGCATATATGTGTTGATTGGACCGATTCCCCTACCTTCCAGCCACATAGTTGTTTGGTTTTCTGCTCCTCTAGAAGAGAAGCTGCAGGACAGGACTCAATCCTCATATAGTCTTTTGTGTGTCTGTACGTGTGGGGTTCGTATTGTGTATTTAACCTTTACCAATATCTATAACATTTTAATTTATCCTGTGTATTTCTCTCTCTCTCTCTCTCTGTGTATATATATACATATATAATTTAACAGCAAAAATCCCTCCCTCCACCAGCAGTGTGTGGAAAACATGAATTAAGTTTGCCTCACCCCACTTCCTGCAGGAATTGGTTATATTTGTAGTAGTAAGCACTGGCATTGTATGGGGAAACACCAGGAAGAGTTTAAGTGATTGTAGAAGCAGGCTATCTTGTGAAGGTAGGTAGGTAGGACAACTGAAGTATAATTGGACTCTAACCTTTCCAGCCTTATAACATAAAAGTTTTTAAATTACAGAAGAACGCTTTTTTACTTCAAATCTGAAGTCTACCTTCTGTTTTCAGGGCAGTTGAAAGTGATCTGTCCCTTGGTGTCACTGAGCCCCAAGATCATAATTAAATTAAATCCTCAGGTGTGCAGGAGGGATTTTTTTCCCCATTCCTGTTTACCATGTATTCCCCAGCTGTGCCTACACAAGGTAGTCTGTCTCTTACAGAGCTCTTCTCAACGTAGCATTAACATTTTCTCAATCAATTACTGGAGGAGGCAGAAGGTTTTCAGACCACCACAGTAGCTCTCAACAAGCCTCAGACCAGAGCATACATGTTTTAACAAGGTATGACTAATCCTAGTGTGCCTGGAATTGGGAAGGGCACAGGAGGGAAGCAGCCTGATCCAGCTTCGGATCGTGGCCCATGCTGAAGCAGCTACTGTTGGGAGTGGCACAAAATTACTGGCTGTTTCCAGCCCTTTACAACTGTGAGAGCACTGGGATGAAGGGGTAGATCTGCTTTCTAAGGAACAGAAGGGGATCAGCTTTAGCATTGTCATCTGTACAATGGAAAACTCAAAGAGTTTGAAAAACATAACCCTGGTGTGTTGTCTTTTTATTTAAAATTTGTACACTTTGTATAATCTGTATCTTGTCGTATTTGGTACCAGAGGGAAAAATTTGGCAAGACTTAGCAGTTTTTATATTTTTGTTATTTCCTTGTTGTTTGATCCAGATTACATTGCAATGATACAAAGAAACCTTTTTGTACTGTACTTAACAATATAATTTTTTTTTTAACATTTGGAGTGTCGTTATTCATTTCTGGCATACACTGTGTTCTCTCCAGCTGCTGCTACTACTTGTATTTAGTGCTTCTCAGCAAAACACATCCAGTTCTAAACTCATTCAACTCAGTTTGCAGGCAAGCTCTACTGTTTCCAGTAGCACAACTCACCCAAAATAATTGCTCAGAGTGCTGATAGTTTGGAGACATTTCTGAAGGGAAATGTGCACCATCAAGCCCTGTGAATTGCATCAGGACACTTCTCCTCCCTGCTGCCTCACTTCAGCTCAGGTTTGTGGTGTTGAGTACATGGGACTCAGGTAAGTGTGTTCTATGGGACTGAGGTGCGGCAGCGTCAGATTGTGATTTAAGCTGGGTGTTGACAGGCCTGTTTCTTCAGTCTTAGTGCTGGATTGCAGCCTCATCTTGCACGAGGCAGTGGCTCCACCCAGGAGGATCATAGAATCACTAGGTCAGAAAAGACCTTTGTGATCATCAAGGTCAGCTGTACCTGTCCACTATAAAACCACATCGCTAAGCACTTCATCTACCCATCTTTTAAATAACTCCAGGGATGGTGACTCAACCACCTCCCTTGGGAGCCTCTGTCAGTGCCTGATAACCCTTTTTTGTGAAAACTTTCTTAATGTCCAATCCAAACCTCCCCTGGCGCAACTTAAGGCCATTCCCTGTTGTCTTATCACCTGTCACTTGGGAGAAGAGACCAACACCCACCTCGCTACAACCTCCTTCCATGTAGTTGTAGACAGTGAGATCTCCCCTCAGACTCCTTGTCTCCAGACTAAACAACTCCAGCTCTCTCAGCTGCTCCACACAACACTTGTTCTCCAGCCCCCTCACCAGCCTCATTGTCCTCTGGACACGTTCCAGGACCTCAATGTCTTGTAGTCAGGGGCCCAAAACAACACAGGATTTGAGATGCAGCCTCAGCAGCGCTGAGTAGGGGGGCAGAATCACCTCCCCGGTCCTGCTGGCCGCACTGTTCTGATACAAGCCAAGATGCTATTGACCTACTTGGCCACCTGGGCACACTGCTAGCTCATGTTCAGCCGCTGTCACCTAGCACCCCCAGGTCTTTCTCTGCCAGGCAGCCTTCAAGCCACTCTTCCCCCAAGCCTGTAGCTCATGGTTGTTGTGTCCCAGGTGCAGGACTCTGCATGTGGCCTTGTTAAACCTCATCCCAGTGGGTCTCAGTGTGGGTGTTACAGAAAGTGGTGCCTTCTGGAGAAATAAATCATTATATTAAGGGAGTTAATTAGCTTAAGCAAGAATAATAAGAATAATAAGAATAAAATCTTGACTAGCTTGCAGTTAGAAAGTATTGATTGTAATAGGAGGTTGGCTTGTTTACTAGTTGAAACACGGAAGAAATCAAGTATTGAAAGGACAGTCCCTCAGCAGGAACAAAGGACAGACCTGAGCTCACCAAGAGGACACAATGAGGAAGGAGGGTTCTGAAGACACAGAGAAACTCTGATGTGGAGTAGGTGATAAACTGTGACAGTAAGTTCCTGGGAAAACAATGGACATATAACACGTTTCTTGGAATCTACATGAACATACAGATTTCAAGGCCAGGTTGGATGGGGCCTTGGGCAGCCTGAGCTAGCGTGATGAATTGCTGCTCATCACAGGGGGGGTTGGAACTAGATGATCTTTAAGGTCCTTCTGAAACCAATCTATTCTATGATTCTATTTATGTTTAACGAGTATAAAAGTTACATAACCAATCTCAATACTTGGACGCATTGGGTGGGTTACCCCATGCGTACTCCAGCACCGTTTATTAAAGGAATACCTGCTTAATAATCAAACTGGCATTGATGACTAAGTTTGGCTTTCCACAGCATCACTCCTCAACCAGAGCGTGCTCCAGCACGGGAGAACCAAGCGCCTCTCAACCTGTTCAGGTAGAATCACAGAATCCCCAGGTTGGAAAAGATCACCGACTCCAACCATTCCTATCTGCCACTATACCACGTTCCTGAGCACCTCGTCTACCTGCCTTTTAAACCCCTCCGGGGATGGCGACTCAGCCACCTCCCCGGGCAGGCTCTGCGGTGCCCGACGGCCCTTTCTGTGGGCGCTGCTCTCCGCTGTCCATCCCGCACCCCCTCGCCAGGACGGGGTGGCGGCCGCCGCGTCACCGCGGGGCCCGGGCGGGGCGCGGGTCACGTGGGCGGCGGCGGCGTCAGCTGATCGCGGCGCGGCGGCGATGGACTTTCTGCTGGGGAACCCCTTCAGCTCCCCGGTGGGGCAGCGCATCGGTGAGACCCGCGGCTTCCCCCCTCCCTACCCCGCTGCTCGCCCTCCCCCGCGGCGCGCTCGCCCGCCGGACCCCCTTTCCCCCTCGGCGTTCACCGGCGGCGTCGCCCGCGGCCGCGCCGTCCAATGAGGGGAGAGCTCGGCCCTCGGCGGGCCAATCGCGAGCGCGCGGCGCGGCCCCGCCGGCCAATGCGGGCGCGAGGGGGGCGCGCGGCTGAGTCCCCCCGGCTCGAGGGGCCGCGGGGCAGGGGGCGCGGGCGGGTCACGTGACGGGCTCCGGCGTTTGAGGGCTGAACGAGGTGCCTGGGGTGGGTGTCGCTGAGCTGGTGGCTGCCGGGGGCTGGGGCTTCGGGCTGTGCCGGCCCCGGGGGCATCCCGGCTCATCTGCATAGAATCACAGAAGCGTAGGATGGTCTGGGTTGGAAGGGAGATTAAACGTCATCCAGGTCCAGCAACCCTGCCACGCGCGGAGACATCCCAGCAGACCAGGCTGCTCAAAGCCCCATCCAACGTGGCTTTGAACACCTCCAGGGATGGGGCAGCCACAGCTTCCCTGGGCAACCTGTGCCACTGCCTCAACACGAAGAATTTCTTCCTAATGACTAATCTAAATCTTCCCCCTTCCAATTAGAAGTTATTCTCCCACATCCTGTCCCTGTAGCCCCTTTCAGTTACTGGGAGACAACGTAAGGTCTCCTTGGAGCCTTCTCTTCTCCAGGCTGATGTTCACCCCAACTCTTTCAGCTTGTTTTCATAGCAGAGGTGCTCCAGCCCTCTGGACATCTTTCTAGCCCTCCTCTGGACCTGTTCCAACAGTTCAGTGTCCTTATGTTGGGGATGCCAGAACTGGACACGGTACTCCTGGTTGGGTCAGAGCTCCCCACCTGAAGAATGAGCAACCCAGGCACCCCAGGGGTTGCTGCCTGCCCTGAACTTTACAGCACTGAGGTCTGGGACAAGCTGAGCTGTGCCCTGGCTCCATGGAGAGCACTGCAGGCTTTCTTACAGGGCTCAGCACCAGCTCGGTCAGTGAAATCAATGACAGGAGCATAGCATCTGCTCTGTGACCTTGCAAGCCTATGAACATGCAGTCTCTCTTAGTCCCTGTGTTCAGGTCAACTTGATGAATGCAGAAGGGTGTAGTCTGAGGAAGTGGAGCAAAGAGGTGCCGCAGTTAGGAAGAACAAGACCATCAACATCTACACTGGTCTCAAAACAGAAATGCAGTTCTTAAAATACTTAGAATGAACATTATTTTTGCCCTGGGTTGTACTGTCTGTGTGCCTTCAGGTTATGCTTGATGATTGATGTTGCTTGTTGCAATGACCATTTCACTGTGAACATCTGGTCCCTAATTCATTAGTTTATGGTGTGCTTCCATGGGTGAATAAGCTGCTGTGGTTGGAGTAGGAAGGGAGCAAACAGCTGCTTTAGGTCATGCCTTTTTAAGTGCTACTTATTTTAGAGGCCACTGAAAGCAGTGTCTGAATGATGTGGGCAAGGGGAACCGTGATGTGCTTCTCACTGATGTTGGGTGAGACAGGTGAGATGTAGGGGAAGAATCACCAGGTAAGGTTTTATATAAAAAAAACTTCCAGATGATCCTTGATGTCTCCCTAGATAAATGTCACATGTTTCATCACATTTTCCCAGAGAAGCCATCTCCTGCGCTTTCCAGCTGAATGGTCTTTGAGTGCGTTAGACAGGTTTTTCTGTTTGGATAGAGGCAATCTGAAGTTATCTTTAGATGTCACAGATCACTTCTTGTCCTCCAGATCTTCTGACCAGTATAATAGTGAGATTGTAAGTGGGTTCCCTCTGGGCTTTGCTTACATCAAAGAAGAGATTTTCAAACAAACCAACAGCAAAGAACAGGCCAAAAAGTATTTAAAAAGTGTTGTCAAACAGGAGTCTCAAATCCTTAGTGCCAGAGGTGTGACAGTAGACAGATCTTAATGACTGGGGTTGTTTGAGGTTATGGGAGTCCAGTGGGGTGGAGGAATTGCAGCATATGAGAGAGGAACTCAGCGTGGAGGACTTGAAAGGACTGATGGCTGAAAATGTGACTGTTTTCTCCTTTTGATCATTGCCTGTCAACATCCTGGGGACATGGATAAATGGTATCTTCCCTGTTTAATTTGAGACGCGACCATGATATACCCAAACTTGTTTGGTAGGTCTGTGGCAGCTGCATGTTGAACTCAAGAGCCTGATCACCAAACCTGCATAGTGCTGCTGCTTTGGGTTGTTTGCAGAAAGTGAACTGCGTCCTTGTAAATTACGTGGTCAAAGTCATGTATGCCTGATACAGCTTATAAAGACTAAAATAGTTTTAGACGAAGGCTATGGAATAAAAAAAAATCCTTCGTGGCACACTGCAGTGACATTCTCAAATTCCTTCATTAAAGTTAATCTAGTAAGTTCCATTTATTTTGCTGACAAGGAACCTGATGCTGAGATAATCTCAATGATCTGTCATAGAATGAGTCAGTTGCAGAGGAGCAGGTTTTCTAATTTTTTACTCCCAGTCCTGAGATTTAGTCACAAAAGTTGCCACTGTCCTGGGTTTGGACCACAGTGTCTCTTCCCAGATAAAATGAATACAGACTTGTTTGTTGGGTTTTTTTAAGATTTGTTTTTATTTTGTGGTGGTTTGTCTTTTTTTAAACAGAGTGCTTCTAATCAGTGGGGAAATTTCCAAAGAGTGCCAAAGCATCGTTGTTTGGATTTTTGGATTCCCCCCCCCAAAAGTGAAATCCACTGTGCCTCTATCTGTGACTTAAGAGAAACTTCAAAATGGAAAATATAATTTCAGGGAGGTGCCGTGAGTGAGAGAATTGAGAGGAAACCACCAATGCTTTCTCCTGACTCTGGAAGTTTGGAATAACTAGTAATTATAGCAATACTGAAATGGAGAGAGACGGGTTATTTCAGTGAATGAGAGCAGGCAAAGGAGAGATGTAACTGTCTAGCACAGAGGTGAAGAGGATTTTTTTATAGGTGGGGGTTGGAAACCAAGAAAAGTTGAGACGGTAAAGAGGAAGCAGATAAGAGAAGGAAGATTGCCTTGGTTCATGGGTGAGGAAGAGGGGCAGGTACAATACACTGTGCTAGAAAAAACCCCACAGCCTTTGGATCCCACCTTGCAAGTGTCCCTGCACAACTCTGAGCTGGGACCTTGGAAGCTGGTGGGAAGCAGGTATCAGCTATTGTCAGTAACACTCTCCTGTTAGAGGCAGGTGGTTTTGTGCAAGGTAGTGCTTCTGAAAAAGGCATTACTTTGTCTGCTGTGCCCACTGTGGAGGGGAAGGAGCAAAGACAGTAGTTGAAGAGTTCTTTGATCCCTAAGAGTTTGAGCTGATTTACAGGAAAGGAGCAGGAGGAGGAGTTCAGAGACCCAAATACCCACAGCACTATGTCAGCACAAGCCTATGTCCGTCACCATCCATGGATCGGATTTGGAGCCATATATCTTTTCTGTCAAGAAAGGTAGTTGTCCCCTCCATCTGTACAGTGATGGCCAGCAGTACAGTGATGTACAGCTCTGTTGTGTCAGTTATTCTGAGCTCTGAATTGTTTCTTATCTAATGACTCCAGATAATTTTTATAACCTAGTTGCTGTCAGCGGGAGTATATCAAATGCCAGGCAGGAAAAGAGTCAATGCTCTGGTTCAACCCATACCACAGTCCTCGGTGGTTCTGAGTTGATCCAAGCAATTTGTGAGGCAGCAGATTGGAATCAGACAAACCCCAGTGCTGTCACACCCGGGAAGCCAGACTGGCTGCCAAAACAGTGTGGCTTTGAAGTGGCCCTGTGAAGGGCCTCCTGTACATTCAACCAGCTAGCTGGTTTCAGGCTTGGAGGGAGATGGCATTCCTGTGCTCACTGATAACCTCCACTCAGGGGAATTCTCCACGGCAGGTCAGGTTCAGCTCATTACCAGGCAGAAGTAGGCAATGTCTCCTGTGCTCGCTGTTTTTAGGGACTTCTCACTGTCCCCAGTCACACTGGGCTCAGATTTCGTGAAGCACAGATAGCTCATGTGCTAATTACGGCTCGAGAAATGGGGCCAGCCACCCTGATCTTTCATGTGAACAATGCATAGACTTTGTTTTTGTCCCTTCTGCAGGCTTTAGTAAAAGGGTAAAGTTCAGGATTTCAGAGAAAACACCAACATATTTTACTAGACTGGGACAGTCCCTTAGTGCTTGCAAGCAAGCAAGGAGGATTAAAAGGGCATTAGCTGCATTTCTTACCAGGCCAGCTAGGCCAGGCCTTAATCTATACTGGCTGAATTCAAGCGCTTTGTCCTTGGAAATGCCTCATGGTCACATTCCTGTTTCCATATGCCCTAATACTGCTCTTCCAGCTTTGTACTTTTTGAGCTTATGTTGCATTTATGGCAGGTTTGTTGCTTTCCTGCAGCTGTTCATTGACCAGCACGTGAACAGGGGTGACCATCGCAGGGTGACCACGGTGTTGTGGGCTAACAGCAGGGTGGTGTGTATCAATTCTGAGGAAGCCCAGTTTTCCCTTTAGTGGCCAGCCAGGTGAAGGAGCACTCACAGTTTGTTTGCATTCCTATCTGAAAAGCAAACTTGCTGCCTGCCTTTGGCAGGATTGGTGTGTTCAAAGGAAAAGGGGAGGTGGTGGGGAGCAGATTACAGAGTACCACCAAACATAAGGGAGCAAGGGAAGGGTGTTTGCAGACTCAATTCGTGTTCGCGTACAGTGAAAATGAGGATGAGGAGGGTTGGGGAGACTTGAACAGCAAGGACTTGATGGTTAGAAACACTTTTTGTTCTATCCTTGGTTTCTTCTGTAGCTCAGATCTTCCCAGGAGGCTCAGCCCTGTTCCTGAGTTGAGTTGTGGGTTCTTTCCGTCCATATGCAGTGTTTTTCTTCAGGGTTGAGAAGAGTGGATGTGGACTTCCTTTCAGTAGAGCAACTCCTGTAAGACTGATTGATCTGTGTGCTTCATTGCCAGAGGCAGCAAACAGTAGGGAGAAATATCTGGCTAGGCTGGGGTTCAAACCAAGTTGTGTCATGGGCAGGGGATGCTGGAGGAGAGCACAAGTGAAGGGTGGCTTTGTGACCTTATGTGCCAAATCAGACCAATTTGAGATGCAAAATGTCTGCCAGCAAGGCTGGCCATGTGGTGTCCCAGAGCAGGAGGGAACCTGGAGTTCTATAATTATACCAAGTCCTGATTCCAAAAAAGCCCTGATGGAAAATATTTTCCCCCATGCATTACCAGAGCTCCACCTATTCATTGGTGTATGCCCTGGTGCACCAGACATGCTCCCTGTAGCCCACTGCACTAGATATATTGCCTACCACATCACCCAGTGCAATGCTGCCTCCCGTGCCTTAGAACTGCAAGAGGCAATGATTCCTATATGAAATTAATACTTGAAGTAAAAAAATTTCACCAGAGTCACGGGGTCATCAGGACATCACAGTAGTAGCCAGACGTTCAGAAAGCTGGAATAGCAGTAAGAACATTCTGCCACTCTCCTTCTCTTGTTTGTCCTCTTCCGTCTGGCTGTGGCCACAATGTAATCAGCATAATCACAGTGTAATCAATACATTCTGCAGTCAACAGAAAAGGTGGTGGCTTGTTGCAATAAGATGTGGATAGGTAGCCTCACACTGTGGTGTGTCATCTATGGGAGGGATACGTGTGTAAGAGGCTGCATACCACACAGCTGTGGATAGCTCTCCACCTGACCCTTAAAAATCTTATTTTTCCTGTGTTATGGCCCGATTCCATTACTGAGTGAACTGGCATTTTATTTCATATACACAGAAGGATCTTCAGCTGCTGCATGAAAAGCAGAAAAAGGCAGCCCTGCAGAGAAAGGTCACTCCAAAGGGGTAGAGGATCCACAGCTCCAGATTTTGTAGGGGCAGCAGTTTTTAAAATGCAGGTACTCTTATAAGTACCTTGTTGAGTCTAAGCTCTCCTGAAGAGTACCTGACAGGTGCTAAACCGGTTCAGCTAGTTTTACTTCTCTTGCACCAGTGCTAAGTCAGGCATTTCATAGGATGGGAGAGCTAGGAAAGATGGTTCTTTCCCTCTGCTTGCAATCTGCTGCATCTCTGTTTCCCATGGTCTGGGTCCTTTCTGCCCCACTGGAGGTTCTTTTTCTCCCAGCTGCTCTCTGGTGGTGACCCTGAAGGCATCAGTCAGCCATCCCGGGTAGGTCTGAGACATGGCTGATTATAGGGTGGAGACACTGGTGCTCTCAGTAATAGCTGCTCATTACCCAAATCTCTGCCTTGAATAACATCAAGGCTGAATGAGGAATTCCTGATTAAAGGGGACATAATCAAAGCGGAACCAACATTGCTTTGGCTTCACCCCGCACTCCCCTTCTGTCCATACTACCCAGAGGCCAGAAGTTCAGGGGAGAAATGTAAGCATTAAGCAAGAGAGAGCCCTGCTTTGGCTTTTTATGTTTATTGTTTGTTTTTGTAGGGCCCATATTTAAAAAAAAAAAAAAGGTATTGATCCCTTTGTCTCCTTAATTTGATGCAAACCAAGTGGTGCCATTGACATTAGATCTGTGTCAGTGGGAGCACACCAAACTCACGGTTTCTGGACCTGCAGTACCAAAGCAAATAAACCCCCTTTTCTCCATCTGTGGAACTGAAGTCATGCCAAGCCCTCTCCCTTCATGTGCAGGACACCAGAAATCACGCACGCAGTGTATGTTTGTGTATTGGTAGTGTGGGTGGAGCGGGCAAAGTTGTGCAACCACTCTGACATCCATGTGCTTTGCGATGGGGACATCTAGCGGAGAGCGCTTGGTGGCCTGGACTTTGCAGCCGGATTCACCTCCCTGTGTATTGTGGTGGAAGCCAGGAATATGACGACTAGGCTCTGGGATGTCCTAACAACTAAACAGCAACCCATGAGAGTGCCAGGGCTGCCCTTCTTAGCATTATCTTGCCTTGGTTTCTGTTTTCCAGAGAGAGCTACCGATGGGTCCCTGCGGAGTGAGAACTGGGCTCTCAACATGGAGATCTGCGATATCATTAACGAGACTGAAGAAGGGTAAGGAGCTGGCAAGGGTACACATCCAGTGGCAGGTCCCAGCACACCCTGTAGCACTATATCTGTAGACCACAGTGGTAGCATGCGCTTGATTGAGTTAGTAAGTTACGCTTCCCAACAGTTCTTCAGATGTGACTCTGCTAGGAGGCTTAGAGATACAGCAAAGCTGTCTGATCACCTGTTAGATGCTTCCCAGTAATCTTCATGAGCGCTGAGAGCCATTCAAACAGTCCTTCAGGGTCCTAAGAGAAACCTCATTCAAGCCAGACTGTGTCCCATCTCCCAAAGGCTTATTTGCAATTCACACACTTCAGTTTATTCATCCTTCCTCTTTCTCTCCCCGGGGAATGAAAAAAACTGCAGGTAGTAACTGAGGAGGGAGGAAAATGTCAGGCTGCTATTCAGTCCTCTGCCTGTGCTAGTCCTGCTGGGTTTCATTTCTCAGGTGTTTTCATGTACAGGCACTCAGACATGCACAGAGTATGGGAACTCTGTGTCTCCCTTTTCCTTCAGAGATGTTCAGAAATCTGCCAGACTTATTAACTCTGGACCTGGGGACTTACCAGTGAATTCAAGGGGAACTGCTCCTCCTCACAAGGGAGATGTGAAGAACAGCATGTAAAAAAGAAGGTGCTACATGGAGTAAAATATGTAGGTTTCACTCCTGCTGCCCTACCCCACAGTAATGGTGACAGAGGATTAGCAAGACCAGTTTTCAGCTTCACAGTTTTGTGAAAACACAGCCAAACATCTCCACTCACAGATCTGTCAACCCCTTTTTTTTCATGCTATCCCCACAGTGCAAATACACCTGTTGCCACCCACAGTTCTCAGTTCCAAGCTGTGGCCTCTTGGTGTTTCATTTCTGGGCAACTGTTCATACAGCTGTACCCTCCTGGCATGGCTGTCTCTCCCATTGTCCTGCCCATCCCTCACAACCATGCTGCCCCACATACCAATACACTCCTGCCCTTCTCATTGTCTCTTTTTTTCCACCCTACTCTTCTCCTCCAGCGCTGCTCTTGCTGCCCAGCCTCTCTTCCTGTGCTCTGCCAGAGCATGTTGATTCATTTGTGCCCTCTCACAAGACAGCAGTGGGCTGAGACCACAGTGCTTCTCTTCTCTGAGAATGCTTAAGGAGACCGTGCTATGCTCCCACTCTCTCACCCACCTGTGATACAGGCAAGATTTTGCCACTGAATCTCCCCTACTGCTTTTTAGCCTCCTTTCCTCCAGGGACATGCTGTTAAATGGCTTCTCTCTTAGGAACACAGGGATTGCTACAGCTTGCTCTCTGTTTCATGTTTCTGACTCATACGAGCCTTTTTTTTTGTGATCTCCTCCTCTCCAGTCTCTCTGCCATGGGATTTTGCTCTACCCCAAACTAGTGCATTTCTAGCATTGCTTTTACTCTGCTCTCTGTTGTGTTCACTCACCTTGAGTTGTTGTAGACATCAGCACAAAAGGCCTCAAATTTCAGTAACAGCTTTCATTAGCAGGACTCCACTCCTCTTGCAGAACCACAGGCAGAAGCTGCTTTACCAGTCATTGTTTCAAGTTGCCCTGAAAATATGGTGGGAAAGTCACCCACTGAGTAGGAGGCATACAGAGCCAGTGGCTGTTTTGCTTTGCCTCTTTGAAGGTGGGTCTCAGCCTTCTGATGGTCTTCATCCGCTTTTTCCTGCAGACCCAAAGATGCTTTCCGAGCCATTAAGAAAAGAATTGTGGGGAATAAGAACTTCCATGAAGTTATGTTGGCTTTGACGGTGAGTCAAAGGGCCGGGGCTCTTTCCCAGCTCTGTGATGCCCTGCTGTAAAGCTGGGTCCCTGGCTGAAAAGACGCAGGTACATAAAGCCATCAAGGTGAACACACATAGGCAGAGAAGGCTATAGCTAATGCTGGGGCTGTTTAGCCTGGAGAAGAGGAGGCTGAGGGGAGACCTCATTGCTCTCTACAAATACCTGAAGGGAGGTTGTAGAGAGGAGGGAGCTGGCCTCTTCTCCCAGGTGTCAGGGGACAGGACAAGGGGGAATGGCCTCAAGCTCCGCCAGGGGAGGTTTAGGTTGGAGATTAGGAAGAAGTTTTTTACGGAAAGGGTCATTAAGCACTGGAATATGCTGCCCAGGGAGGTGGTTGATTCGCCTTCCCTGGAGGTGTTTAAGTTACGGGTGGACGGGGTCCTGAGGGACATGGTTTAGTGTTTTGTGGGAGTGGTTGGACTCGATGATCCAGTGGGTCTCTTCCAACCCGGTGATTCTGTGATTCTGTGATTCTGTGATTCATTGCCTTTAAAGGTCCTGGAGACATGCGTCAAAAACTGTGGCCACCGCTTCCATGTCCTTGTGTCTAGCCAGGACTTTGTAGAAGGTGTCCTGGTGAGAACAATCCTGCCGAAGAACAATCCACCTGCCATAGTGCATGACAAGGTGCTGACCCTCATCCAGGTGAGCCAAGAAGCACAAGCATTTGCACCAGTTTGGAGTGTTTGTCTTTAAGTGTTTGTACAGAAGACTACTGTAAATGGTGACTGGCTGTACTGTGTCCTTCTTCCCAGTCCTGGGCGGATGCCTTCCGCAGCTCACCAGACTTGACTGGTGTCGTTGCTGTCTATGAAGACCTAAGACGAAAGGGCTTGGAGTTCCCCATGACTGATCTGGACATGCTGTCACCCATCCACACACCACAGAGGGTATGGAAGCATTGTTGAGGAGGAAGGAGTTGAACAGCTGCTATTCTGGAGCTATGAGGGGACTTCAGGAACTCTAGTTTGCACTTAGAAAGCTTTTGTGGAGTCGGAAACTCTGGGACAGCTTCTTTGCTGGAAGAGCTATTGAAAGCAGATGGGTAGTTGCCATCAACATTTCTCTCATAGTTACATTGCCTTGTTTAACATCTCTCTGTCACTTTTCCCACCTCTGCCTGTAGACTGTGTATAGCTCCAACTCCCAGTCTGGACAGAACTCACCTGCCGTCAGCTCCCCTCAGAAGATAGAGTCCATCCTCCACCCTGTCACGCTGCCCACTGGGAGAGGCACATCCAGTGATATGCCCATCACACCCACACCAGAACAGGTGAGTTGGACATGAGCCCTGCGCTGCTGCTGAATGTCCCTGCATTTGGGGCTGTTTCACAAACACTGTTCTGCGACTGTTTTCCTGGTCTTTCCCCAGCCTCTATCCTCAAGGAGCCATTCCTTTAAAGTATAGTCCTCCAAGAACTCCCCAGAGCTTCAGTATGGTAATGCTGATGAGCTAGGATCCTACAAAAACAGAGTGGTTATATTTTCCTAAGACAGCGTTGCTTGCAGGTAGAGGGAAGATATCCTGGCTGTAGGGAAGTGGGGAACTGCCACACAGGTTTTGACCAAGGTCTTTGTAGTGCAGTACAGCAAAAACTTGCTCTGCAGATGCCTCCTTATCATCTTTGATTATCTTGCCTCACTGCTGACTTAATATGACTCAACTGTGTCTGGCTATGTGGTTTCCAAAGGACAGTGCTTTCTCGCTTGTTTTTCTGTCCTCTTTTCTCCTGCCTCACTTTGACTTCATACAATGCTACGAGCAGCACCAAATCTCCAGCTGTCAGTAGCTTGCATCCTCTTGCAAAACAGGCTAGAAACTGTTCTCAAGAGACTCACTCATTAGCAGCTTGTGAAGCCTGAGGTAAAAAGCTTCAACTGCACACTTAGCTGAGGCTTGCTTTTTGAATGGGAATTCATTTCCCCACCCCTCTTATACTGCTTTGGAAAGGAAATCATTTGAATGGCTGCCATGCAGGAGCTGCTAGCTGGGGAGAGATTTGAATCATAACAGCAGCCTGTGCTAGTATTTAAAAATAGAGGCTAGGCTAGTGGCTAAGGATCCCAGGTGAGGGCCTGGCATCTGTAACCAGCAAATGAACTTGATGGCAGGTAATGGAGCTTCTGCCGGGATCTCCTGAACACTGAACTGAGTGGTGACAAATGGATGTCCCAGTGGCCATTCCCTTTGGCTCTGTGAACACACACACATGTGCAGTGCACTGCTGTTCAGAGCTACCTCATCTGTCTCCTCAGTCTTCCCAGGCAGAGCTGTAGCTTCCTCTCCTTTTGCAGATCGGGAAGCTGCGCAGTGAACTGGAAGTGGTGAATGGGAACATGAAGGTGATGTCGGAGATGTTGACAGAGCTAGTGCCATCCCAGGCTGAGCCTTCAGACTTGGAGCTGCTGCAAGTAAGGAACTCTGGCAGGGTGGAGGGCTAGAACACACAGCTTGATTTACCAATGACTTGATGGACTAAGGCATGATGCATGCCAGGCGTGGGGAACAATCGAACAGATTAGCGTGGGGCATATCAGGGAGTGATGGGATAAGGGAGACACAGGGAAGGTGAAGTTTCAACAGCCAAAGGAAGTTGCACACTAAGGCTGGAATCATCGCACATGGGGACTTGTAGTCCCCGAGGACCATTGTTTCTGGGTGATGTGTTGCACAAGAGGCTTACACTTATTGTCTGCAAAGCTTAGATTCAGTTTACCTCTCACACCAATAACTGTTGCCCATCAACCCTGGCTGACAGACCCCAGTAGACTCAGCATTATTTTTGCAGTAACTTTCCCTTGTTGTGAGCAGGAGCTGAATCGGACGTGCAGAGCCATGCAGCAGCGTGTGCTGGAGCTGATTCCCCGTATCCTCCATGAGCAACTCACTGAGGAGCTGCTTCTCATTAATGACAACCTCAACAATGTCTTCTTGCGCTATGAAAGGTACCTCTCTCCTCCCTTCTCTGCCTTGCTCTTCCACAAGAGTTTACTGCCCCCTGAAGGCCTTCTATCCCACCTTTTTGACGTTCCTGTGAGTATAATGTTCAAGATGTGTCAGCATGCATCATACCTCTTTGCAAACAAAGCCAGTTGTCAGGTTTTAGTGATTTATTCCTGTCCCTTCAAACCTGCTGTGTAAGTTACTGATGGAATATAAATATGGCCTTGTGATATAATCAAGAAGAAGAAAGAGGGAACTACATTGAAGGAGCTGGTTTTCTAGCTCTGAGGCAGATGGTGACAGAAAGGACTTATCCAGGTGGAATCCACACCCCTTTCTTTTTAATTCCATTTCATCAAACCCACCTCTTAAGCTAGGATGAAATCTTGATAATTTAGTCCCTGTGTCTGTATGAAGAGCTGTTTGAACCATTTTGATTAGAAGCAGATCTGGAGGATTGCAAGAAGGTTCCTCACACCACCTCTCAGGAGCCATCAACTCTCTGGGCCTTGTGGTATCTTGAAGGGCAATTGAGCCCTAAGCCATGGTCCCGCTTTCCTAGTACATAGGAAAGGACAGACCGTGCCAAACCTAATAATAATTTTCTTGGGTGGTGATTGAATAAATATGCACTACTGAAATGCATCTTGTCATCTTCCTTGCAGGTTTGAACGTCTTCGGACAGGACAGCCTGTTAAGGTAACTCGGAGTAACAGCCCCTCTGTGCCGCTTGCTCTGCATCCTGCAGGTGCAGCAGTGTCCTGCTGAACTAGAGAGATGTTCTGTCTGCCCCACTCCCAAGCTGTAGGCTCTACTCTCCCAACCCAGCTGCACCAGGCCACACTAGTGTGCAGAACACTCCAATTCCCACTCCTAGCCTCTCTGTCCCTGCCAGTGAAAGCCTTCCTTTCACCCAAAGAGCAAAAGCAGACCAGCAGCAGTATTCCAGTATTGAACATTGAGAGAAACAATTCCCATATGAGTCTCCCTATGTCCTCTGAGCACTGCCCTGTCCTCTGAATCAGCACCTACCCTACTTATCAACATCCAGCAGAGCAGGGAAGCTGGCTACCAAGCTGTATTCTGTCCTGGGACAATTATTCCCAGACAGTTTCTGATCACTGTCCCCCTTCTCAAAGGAGAGGATTCACAGCTGGTGTCTTGGTACAGAAGCACTTCCTTCTGCAGTATTAATGAGCTAGGATTGTGAGGTCAGGGTGCCTGAGCTTCAGAAAATCACCACCATTTTCCTTTTTTTTTTCCTCCAAAGGCACCAAATGAGGCAGAGAACAGCTTGATTGACCTGGGACCCAGTACTGCTTCTGCAGTGAGACAGCCTGAAGTCACCAACAACCTCTCCTCTCAGCTGGCTGGAATGAGTATGTTGCCATGCAGTTTTCCCCTCAGTCCTTTCCCTGTCCTGCACTGGGAATCCTTTCATGTCCTTGAATCACCTCCAAAAATTACTTAATCATGTTAGTAAAGTAACATAGACAAATAGCATGTATAGTCAACTAATAAACTCATGAAGAAACTTGTCTATCCCCAAGGCACACAGCGTATGTCTCAGCATCCACATTGTATGTGCGCGGGAGGTGGATATGACTTAAGAACTTCAGCATTAGGCTACGGCTATGGCTAAGGACTGGGCCTTCCAGCAGAGGAAAGGATAAAGTTAATCCCTCTCCTAGCGGCAGTGCAGTTGTCTCTTTTGCTCTGTGGTGTCAAGCTGACCGCTGAGACCTGGTGAAGAAATGCAGCTCAGCTGTGCTGCAAAGACAGCCTTGAGCATCTTGGACTTAAGGTCCAGGATTTGACAGGTTATTTGCTCAAAAACCTGAGAGGTCCTGAGAGTTCTTCAGGACATGCCAACAGCCTGCATAGCGCTGCCTGAAGCTCTCACTGGCTGTGAGCACATTCAGTACATCTTGGATGCAGCTACATAAAATTGGCAAGACTCTTTTTATAGACAAATCAGTTGAAATATCTTTCAAGTCAGGGTTTTTTAGATGATGCCTGAGTCATACAAATCCTCTCATCTGTCTCAGAGGTGCTTACCCAAAATCACAGGTTATCCTCTTCCACAAGTTATGGAGCAACTCCCTCTGAGTTTTCTTAAATGGTCAGGAATATCTAGTCTTCAGCATCAGTGCAGTAAATTGATGCTAATACTGCTGCCTGAGACTGAGCTAAAGATACTTGCTGAGCAGGTGAAGAAATTGCTTCTGTTGCTTCTCCCGTGACACTATATACATGTGTAGACTTTGCTGCAGCGGAAGGTCAGTACAGAGGAGGGGACCTAGAGCCTGATCTGATGCTATCTTTCCACCTAGCACCCTCCAAGCCTGCAGCCCTCAGTTTACTGCTCTGGGCTGCTTGCTCACCCTTCTCTCTCCCTCACAGACCTGGGCTCAAGCAGTGTAAGTGCAGGACTGCGCTCCCTTGACACCTCTGGCAAGCTGGAAGAAGAGTTTGACATGTTTGCCCTGACCCGCGGCAGCTCCCTGGCCGAGCAACGCAGAGAGTAAGTGTAGCAGCATGCTCTGTCTTGTCCTGCCTTCTTGCAAAGGGGGAGAGCTCAGGGCAACTGGGGCTGTGACCCTAACTATCAGCAGTTCCTGGGAGACAGTAGGATGTGATAGTAATGCACTCTTTGGATGGACAGTGTTTGTAGGATGACCTCTGTGTTTCCAATCACTCTTCCTGCTGCTGTTGTCTCCTTTTTGCAGTGTCCTCCTGGGCATGGGAAGAAGGAAGTGGCCTCTATGTGTGCATATCTCTCACTGCTGTGTCAGTGGGCTGTGGCACCGTGTTTGCTAGGGAGGCTTAGCATCTGGAGATGAAGGTGTGGAGTGAGACTGGCTGAGTTTTTTTGTCTGTCTCTAAATTCATGTTCCCTGACTGCGGTGAAGTTGAATTTGGGAATTGCTGAACATCAATGTGGTCTAATGGTAGAGCATTGAATTGGCATGCAGGAAGTATGCAGTCGGTTGTGGTTTGCAAGGCAGGGCACTGCTCTGTGCCTCAACTTCCTTGTTGAGAAGTGGAACTGATGTTTCTTCCATAATGCGTTTGAGACTTCCTGGCACTATGAGTTGCGTCTCCATAATGCTATATGAACTGAAGAGGTGTTTCCTCTACTGCAAAGAGTGGATTCCTGAATCCTTGTTCTCAGAGTAGCAGATGAACTGTGCTGGCTGGATCCCTTTGGCTTGAGAGACTGTGGCTGATCTCACTCCATTTTGCCGATCAGAGTCATCCAGCGCGCTCTGTTGGTTACCAAGCAGTAGAGCCCACAAGCACACAGCTGCCTCCTGCCCTCAAAGATCTGTGCTCCTTTTGTCCATTCACTAGCGTGCCTTATTCTGCAACTAAGCAGTAGAAAGTTAAGATCTCTTAAGAATGTCTCCTTTCATTCCTCTGCCTCAGGTTACTTCTGGTAAAAGCAGTGGGGAAATCCATGGTCTACTTACAACTTCATGTGTTTTGCCCGTGGGTTTCCCCATCACTTCTACTGTGGTGTGTGCTGCCTGAGATCAGAGGCAGTCCAGGACAAAAACAGTCATGCCAACAGCACCCAGTCTGGGGCTGAAATCTGAGCCACTGCTGTGTGCCCAGTGCTGGAGTCTGAGAGATGTGACAGAGGTGGAATCGTATCCTCTCTGCTGTGGCGTAATCCTTAACAGACTGAGGCTTGTGATCTCTGCATAAGTAACAAGACAGCTTCTATTTATTCCTCACTGCCCTTCGTCTGCCTGCACTTGCACTCTTGCAAGGTAGCCTCTACTCTCACTGGCTCAGGCTTCCCATTTCACTCACTAGCTTCTGCTCTTAGTGTCTCCCTCCATCTGAACAGACACGTTGTCCTGCTGCTCCTGGACGGGACCTGCTGACAGGAGACACAGGCAGACCTGCTAGGATTTGTTCCTGACCCTCCAGGCTTCATGTGTGTCTCAGCAAAGCAGTGCTTGAAACACCTCAAGCCTTTCCTGCCGTTCTTCCTCATCAGTGGCATGATAGCAGCGTTGTACTTCATCCTTGATGCCATTGTCCACAGCGGCCCCTTCACTGATGAGCACTTCTTCGAGAAGTTTGAGCGACGGTGGCCCAAGCCCCTGGCCCCCAACAAAAACAGCTCCACTTGATAGTCTGCTGAATCTGCAAAAAGGAGTCTGGAAGCAGCTGGAGAGGAGACTTACGGAGAGTTTCTTGGAGAGGTTTCATTCTCCTAGCATGGACAAACTGTTTTCCCCACTCTGCATGGATCAAATGGTGATGTGTGGCATTAGCATGTGTGGTAGCTGCCTAGAGGGGACACAGAAATGGGATATGGGGGATTATGGGTGACACATGTCTGTGTGTGGAAAGAGTTTGTTTCTGTAATAATGCATTTGGAGACCTTGAAGCAACACTAGGCTCTTCTGTGGTATCACCTCCTCTGTAGCACAGACCAGTGAGCCTGTGAGTCTCTGCCACCATCAGTTCTTGAGTGATACCAGTTAAAGAGATGTTTTTGAGCTGTATTTGTGTCTGTGAAGGTAGGTGAGCATGTAGGGGGTTGTTGCTTGAATTCATTTTAAAGTGTCTGTAATCTTCTGGTCAGTCTGTGTTAGTTATTTCTCTTCTATAGACAATCCCACAGCAGATGAGTGTTGTATTTGATGCACCTGGCTCTGTAAGTCTGTTTTAGTCTGTTGGATGGTTGTTTTCATATAACGCCTTGTCATTCTCCTGTCATGTGCCAGGGCTGTTTTGTAGTATCCCACAGTGATGTTCCAGTGAGTAGATTAGTCTGTTTTGTTTAGTCTGTGGGCTACACCTTTTAGTACAGGTTTTTCACACCTTTCTAGAAGCTCTTGGGAGCAGAATGATGAGAGATGAAAGTTGTACAGTCAGAAGCCCTGAATATATGTTCAGGAGTTCCTGCTTTCCAGCCTCAGCCATCTCATCAGCCTGTAAGTTATCTAACTTCATGCTTTCAGGGTAAAATACGAAGATCCACAAGCCTCCAGAGGACTCGCTGGTGCCCTAGATGCTCGGCAGCAGAACACAGGAGGGGTAAGTGGCCACAAAGCTTTAGGTACATCACCAGGAATGAGAGTATCTTCCTCGCTCACCAACGCAATAAATGTGCTGTCTGTTTGGAAAAAAATCAAGTGTTTGACATGACTGATAACTCCTAATGTCCACTAACCTGCATTTCCTACCTGGTCTGTATACCTCATTCTCTAAACCCCAGAGATGGGGAACTATGACAAGTCTGGGACTGACTCAGTAAGTAACAGGATGGCCTCCTTCTATCCGCAAGGAGACTTCTACCTGGAAGTGTGTGTTTTATTCCTCTTTACTAGGTTTCTGAGTCCAGTTGCCTTCTCTCTGCAATCAAAGAAGTAGCCACCAGTACTAGTGTGTTCTTTCCCCAACCCTAAACCCACTGCTTTCCCTCTCCCTCGCCCTCTTCAATAACAGCTTTCAGTGCAGACTTTCTCTTGACCAGGGGGAGTCTGGTGCCTCTAGCGATGGAGCCCAGCTGACTAAGTGGATGATGCGTCAAGGAATGGTGAGACTGTGGAGCACTAGCCAGCAGGAAGGAGGCTGGGGCTGCTGAACTAGAAGTTGCACTGGCACAGCACATGAGGATGCACAGCAGACATCAGCAGAGACTGCAAACTGAAATGGAGCAACCCTGGTCAGGGCCAGTAGTGAAGACCAGGGTTGGGAAGGAAGCAGGCAGAGTGGCAATCCTTCCTCAAGTAAGCATGTCTGTAGGAAAAAAATTGTAGGAGCTCTAAGGCCAAGACAGCATGTGCCACTCTCTAAGCTAGAGGATGGATTAGTTTGGAGTGAGTGTATGGGGCAGAGGCACTAGCTGGTGGCATCATGAGGATGGCTACTGCCATTCATTGCCCTTGCAGCCTCTCCTCAGTGTGAGCTTTCCTTTGGAGGAAAACACATTCTGGTTCTTACCTTGTTCAAGGGCTCCTCCTCTACCTAAAGTTTGTGAGCCTTCAGGCTGTTGAATTTGGTCTTTTGGCAGCAGGAATTCTTGCAATTACATCCCCACAGACACACTGAGTCTTTGACACACTCCCAGGCCTGAAGCTTCTTAGCCTGTCTTCCTGAAACTGGCACTGCCCACACTGATGTCTGCTCTAGGAAGTTTCCCCACATGCTGTCCAGTTGTTTGAATGCACTTCTACCTAAAGAGTTCCTCTGTGGGTAGACAAAGCCCGTTTGCTTTTAAACTTCCTTCATCTCACACATCCTCTTCCATCCCTATTCATTCATCTGCCAGTTGTGGTAACTATCTGCAATTGCTATCTGGTTTGGGGAAATCTACCTGTCTTGGTAAAAAGGCAGGGCTCTTTTTCTTGGTCTTGCTGTTTTCCTGAGAGCAAGGGAACGATACATATTAGGAGACTAATAACTAAGTTCCCACCAAATACTCTCTCAAACTTCTGCTTGCAGAGCCTATAGCAAGAGCTTCTCATTGCTCAGCTTTGTTCTTGCAGCTGAAGAAAAGGATCTGGGATTTTGAATCAGCCTTTGTTTCCTTCAAGATAATCTCTAATAGGAAGGTGTGTCTTCTGCTTAAACTGGCCAGGGACATATAGTTGTTTGAACTAACCTCATACCTACTGGAAGTAAAATTTAATTTAATTTAATTGTAGAGCACTTTCTATTTCATGGTTCTGTTTCTGCAGTTTTGTGTGATGTCAGATCCTGCTGTGCTCCCTGATCCTATCAGGGAATCACTTCTTGGCAGGTGTCTTCCCCCTGTGATGGCAGGGGGAATGTGATGGCAAACCTGGCAGGTCTTATATCCACAGCATCACAGACTTTGACATCACACTGTCCCTGGTTTGTAGAAGGGAGGAGGTGGAGAAAAGCATCTCTTGTTCTCTGGCTGCCTCACACAAGCAGCCAGCTTTCACCTAGCGAATTGTCATCCAGATGAAAAGCCTGGTTCAATCCTAATATCCCAAAGCCAACCACCAAACCCCAGAAGATTTTAATGTCATGTATCCTGGAAACTATGTGTGTCTGGGTGTGGA
Source organism: Piaya cayana (assembly GCA_013389865.1). Lineage (NCBI taxonomy): Eukaryota > Metazoa > Chordata > Aves > Cuculiformes > Coccyzidae > Piaya > Piaya cayana. Next base: position 122,676 of record WAAB01018637.1, on the reverse strand, counting down.
TGGGGCAGAGGAAGCAGGTAAGCAGCAGTATTGGTAGCTGGCAGAGCTTTGCAATGGCACTGGCTGGATTTGGAAGAAACTGACCTGGCTAAATGGTGGAGCAAGAGGCTTAGCTTTTTGTTTGGTCTTTTTGCAGAGTGGGTTTTGTAGATTTCCTAAAACATCATCTCTTTTTCTTGACCTCAACACTCTTTTTACTTCTGTCCTAGGTGCCAGTTCCCCAAGCCAATTTCATGGAAGACATAGAAAAATGGCTTTCCACTGATGTGGTAAGTTAGGGGCTGCTTTCCTGAAGCCAGCATTCCTGCCAGAGTTGTCTGCAGGACTGGATTTTAGGCAGTGTACAACAGTGCTGGCACTACTGAATAGGTGGCACAGGCTACTTGGCAGGAGCTGGGCAGGAAAAGCCAAAGTCACAGGGTTTGGGATACTGCACCAGTATGATTAGCCTTCTGGGAGTCATAGCTAATGAGCTGAACCTCAGAGCCACTCTGGTTTGTCTGTACTGCAGAACAGGGGGGAACACTATTGTGTCTCTCTCCATGCAGACAAAGAACCACATCTATGGAGATGCCTTTACCTTACTTCTAACCATGCCCTTCTCCTCCTTCCCTAGGGAGAGTCAGAAGATGCAAAAGGTGTCACCAGTGAAGGTAAAACTTACAGTAGCCCCTTTCTCCAACTGTTCCTGGCAGCACCTTGGCTCTTCCACAAACCTTCCTCCTTGCTAATGCTCTGCTCTTCTCTTGCCTCAGAGTTTGATAAGTTTCTGGAAGAGCGAGCTAAAGTTGCAGACCGGCTACCCACTTTGTCCAGCTCATCAGCAGGGACATCCATCTCCCCTCCTGCTGCCAACCATCATCGGAAGCAAGCAAAGGAAGATGATGCTATGTTTGCCTTGTGATTGCTATGGACTGGTGTGCTGTGGAGCAAGAGGATGTGCGTGTGCTGTTTTGCTTGCCTCCATCCAGGGGCCAGCAGGGGAAGGACTCTGTCCCCTTCCTCCACTCTCTTCCTGTTTTCTCTTTGAGTTGTTTTTATTTTTAAGCTGCTTTCAGATAATCTTTGTTGTGTTTAGGGATGTCATACAATAGACTTGTGAAAGGGGGTTTCAAAGCTGCTAGAGAATGTAGGAGTTCAGTGAGCTTTTCTCTTTTTGGTACAGTGTAGGCAAAATGGAAGCAGCTCCCTGTCCTCTCCAGTGAGGTAGTTAGAAACCTTGCCCAAGAAACAGGAGAGGCTGCAGTCTGCTGCTGAAATCATTCCTGCCTGCCTCTTTCCTCACCCCATCCCTAGAATGGGTCTCCAGCCTGCTGCCTGCCAGTGTTAATCTGGAAAGTGTCGGGGTGTGAAGCATTACAAGTGGCAGAGGAGGGGCACTAATAGCAGAGGGACTCTGTTGCTCTGGTCACTCTTGCACAAGTGCTTGTGTTATGTAACACCGTCCCACTCACAGCCCTTGCGCTTCCTTTCCTCCCCTTCACCTTCCCCTTCAATTTATCCAGAATCTTACCCCACAGCCTGAATGTATCTGTTGCATGACAGGCAGTTACCAAAGCTCTTGGCAGCACACAGGGCTTGAGCTGCAAGTAGTACCCCAGGCTGAAAGGGCTGTCTGCTATGGGGTAGGATGTGCCTTCAACAAGCTTTGCAGTTAATTTAATTCTCCCGTTATTATACTTTCTCCCCTCTTTCCTCAGTGCAATCCTATCTCCCTCTCTCACTTCCAATGATGCCTTCTACCACATCATGCCACGGTGTGGGGAGTCCCTCTGAGCCTTTGGTCAGGCCAACACTATAGACAACCTCAGGATAGTTGTGTATGTTGGGGCTGAAAAGCTGTGTTCCCTAAAGAGGCTCTTACATTGACCCTGTTACACCAATGAGGACAACTCGTGCCAGCAAAGCAGCCTTGCAGCAGCCAGGAGCTCCTTTGCATATGGGGAGAAAAACTGTTCTGAGCAAACCGCACACATAGCCCAATTGTAAAAGGCAGCCAGGGAGGAGGGTGCCAAGCCCGGGGCTCCTGCTCGTGGGATTTCTTGTTGAGCGTGGGAGAGTTGCCTTTTTTTTATTGCACATTAAAGGAGCAAAGTCTTGAGCCTCCCTTGAAGATACGCAGTTAGTTCTGGTGTGGAGCGGGGAAGACCCTGTGGGGGAAAATGGCAGCAACCATGCAGCTATGGTTTCTCTCCATGAAGGAAAAGGGCACTGTGCTTCTGAGATAAAGCACGGTGTGCGGGCTGAGGGTGCTGCAAGCCAAGGCAAGCTCTCACTGGTTTTTAGTAATCTCCTTGGTAGGTGACTACAGCCTATCTCAAAATAGCAAGAGGGTGAGTTAACCTTCTCTCCTTTCATCTCTGCCTTGTGACCAGATCCAAATACCCACCTTGCAACTCATAAATCACTTAAAGACATGTACAAAATACAGTTGCTATGGAAGGGCTCCCTGGTATCCACAGGTTGTCCTTAGTTGTCCCCATGCCATCCCCTGGTGTCCAGTTGAGTGGGACCTGGGGCAAGGATTCGTAAAAGAAGGTTGAACAGATTTGAAGTATTGTCTGAGCCCTAGAATTGTAGGACATTGTAGCTGAAGTTGTCCAAACCTCAGCACCTCTGTCTCCCTGTGTCTGCACTGCAGTCTCAGCTGTATGAAGCTCAGGCAGGGGCTTTAGGGTAAAAGTTGTGAGCAAAGCTGGTCTGCAGGTGGTGGCAGCAGGGTTGGATAAAGCAGGATGCTGGGCTTCTCCCTCTTTAAGCATTTGTAGAACAGGAGAAGGCTTTGTGTCTCCTTCAGCATTCTGAGACAGACAGTACACACTATCTTTTGGCAGTTCGTCCCTGGAAAAATGAATCACCATTTCCAATTCTATCACATTCCCAATGCCTCTGGGAGGAACCAGGGAGACCCCCTCCTTTCTGAACCAGATTGTATTATATATTTAATATAACCCACTTTGAGCAGCAGTCCTTAAAACAGGGTGTACTTGCTATATTCTGGAGGTGATGGGGAGGGGAAAGCCCAGCCAAATGAGTCTAAAAAACACCCATCCTGTCCCTTCTTGCTGATGAGTCCACGAGTGGCTCTGTTGGAGGTTGACTGAAACAATCATGGTTTCATCTCTGAGCTACTCCCTCTCCTGCAGCCAGTTATGCAGTAGGACTTCACTGTGCCACAGAACCCCATGCTCCTCACCTGAGGTGGTCTTAGACTGAACAAAGCATGCAAAGCACTTTCCTTCTGAAAAGCGCAGCCCAAGAGCTGCAGGTTTCTGCTTTAGCAACTGCATGAGGGCTTCAGGCAGCAAACGCTGGGGAATGGCACAGCTGCAGAATTCTATCAGAAGTCCACTTTTACCACACTCACAGCTTCCTGAAATATTCAAATATCCTTCTTTTTATTTTTTTAAATATTCAAAGTGGAACCTGTGTGGAGAGCTTGAATTTCCCCACCACAGCACTGGCTCTGGCTTCTGCTGTCACACTGCAGCAAGCCCAGAGACAAAGTCAGCTCACTGGAAAGCACCTGCCCCCCACCCCATCCAGAGCATGCAGAGCTTGTATCAAAGCCTTTATGGTGGGAGTGTGTCACACAGGACACTTGAATTCAAATGACCACATTCATACCTGTGAGATAAGAATCAAATCTGAGACACATGGGACTTAAAGCTCCTGCAGCTTCCCTCCTGTGGGTCTCAGCACAAAAACAGAACAAGGAGGGAAGGCAAAAAGGCCAAATGCTGAACGTCACCTCCTGGAGCACCTGCAGGAGAGGAAGCAAGAGCAGAGGCACGATGGAGCCCAGGCTGGCAGGTTTTGCAATTATGGGGCCAGAAGGGCCTCTGGAGCAACGGGGCTGATGCCCAAACCCTCTTGTTGGTGCCTGGGCTGGGGCTGCCTGGCTCTGCTGCGAAGGAAGGTGCCCAGGCAGCATTTGTGAAGGACATCAGCTTCTTCACACTGCTAATGTTTTGAACACCAGTTTGTGTCTCAGCAAGCACCTAAAGCTCTCTGTGCCTCCAGCTCCCTTGGCGCATTGCCTGCATCTTCCCCTGAAAGACAAACCAGACTATCCATGAACGTATACCCTGAGCAGGGGGAGTTCAAACTCCTCCTTGCTGCCCCTGGGATGCCCTGAGCCCACCTTGGGGCAGGGACCCCTTCTCCCCCCTCACCTTGTTTTCTCCCTCCCCAGACAGACAGCCTAGCAGCTGGCAAAGCTGAGGGGACAATCCAAGGGGAATTGGCTCATCGCTATGTTTGTCACAGAACAAACAGGTGGGAGGAGGTTTTGGTGGCTGTCAGCTGGGGTCAGTTTGAAGCAATGACCAACAGATGATCATTCAGGGTGCCATTCATAGCCCTCCAAGCGAAATTGTCCCCTCCCTGCCTTGCAGCCACCCGTGGTTGCTGTGCTCTTCACCGTGAGCCACCCAGCACAAACACCTATCCTACAGGGATGACATTGCTTTTTTTCAAGCAACTGAAAATACAAAGAATGGGGGCAAATTAGTACTGTCATTCTTGTTATAGTTTATACCAGTAGTTGCTTGAATAATTTTGCAAGGTTCCTTTTGATGAGGAACTTGAAAAACAAACCTGCCAGGTCTGCAAGGGATTATTTTAAAAGGCCAGGTGTTTTGAATCGGCAAAAACTGCTTTATGAACGTAAAAAACCTAAAATGACACCACTTTATATGCCTTTTACCTTTTTTTAAAAAAAAAGTGTTTTCTAATGTTGCTGGTTTAAAAAGAAATAGAGCTGCCTGCTCGCTTCTGGCCACCAGATGGCTGTGGTCCCTCACACGCTCAGCCTGAGTCCCACCAGCTCCAGAGGACGACGTCTTGCTTCCCAGCGACCTGCTCAACAAGCTATGCAACCGCTGCAAACAAAACAAAACAAAGTTTTTCCTTATTCTAAGTGTTATGCTGCAAACATTAGCCCAGTGTGGACCGCTCCAGAGCAGACGTGCTGTTCAGGTGTTGCAGCTGCACAGGGNGAACCAGATTGTATTATATATTTAATATAACCCACTTTGAGCAGCAGTCCTTAAAACAGGGTGTACTTGCTATATTCTGGAGGTGATGGGGAGGGGAAAGCCCAGCCAAATGAGTCTAAAAAACACCCATCCTGTCCCTTCTTGCTGATGAGTCCACGAGTGGCTCTGTTGGAGGTTGACTGAAACAATCATGGTTTCATCTCTGAGCTACTCCCTCTCCTGCAGCCAGTTATGCAGTAGGACTTCACTGTGCCACAGAACCCCATGCTCCTCACCTGAGGTGGTCTTAGACTGAACAAAGCATGCAAAGCACTTTCCTTCTGAAGAGCGCAGCCCAAGAGCTGCAGGTTTCTGCTTTAGCAACTGCATGAGGGCTTCAGGCAGCAAACGCTGGGGAATGGCACAGCTGCAGAATTCTATCAGAAGTCCACTTTTACCACACTCACAGCTTCCTGAAATATTCAAATATCCTTCTTTTTATTTTTTTAAATATTCAAAGTGGAACCTGTGTGGAGAGCTTGAATTTCCCCACCACAGCACTGGCTCTGGCTTCTGCTGTCACACTGCAGCAAGCCCAGAGACAAAGTCAGCTCACTGGAAAGCACCTGCCCCCCACCCCATCCAGAGCATGCAGAGCTTGTATCAAAGCCTTTATGGTGGGAGTGTGTCACACAGGACACTTGAATTCAAATGACCACATTCATACCTGTGAGATAAGAATCAAATCTGAGACACATGGGACTTAAAGCTCCTGCAGCTTCCCTCCTGTGGGTCTCAGCACAAAAACAGAACAAGGAGGGAAGGCAAAAAGGCCAAATGCTGAACGTCACCTCCTGGAGCACCTGCAGGAGAGGAAGCAAGAGCAGAGGCACGATGGAGCCCAGGCTGGCAGGTTTTGCAATTATGGGGCCAGAAGGGCCTCTGGAGCAACGGGGCTGATGCCCAAACCCTCTTGTTGGTGCCTGGGCTGGGGCTGCCTGGCTCTGCTGCGAAGGAAGGTGCCCAGGCAGCATTTGTGAAGGACATCAGCTTCTTCACACTGCTAATGTTTTGAACACCAGTTTGTGTCTCAGCAAGCACCTAAAGCTCTCTGTGCCTCCAGCTCCCTTGGCGCATTGCCTGCATCTTCCCCTGAAAGACAAACCAGACTATCCATGAACGTATACCCTGAGCAGGGGGAGTTCAAACTCCTCCTTCCTGCCCCTGGGATGCCCTGAGCCCACCTTGGGGCAGGGACCCCTTCTCCCCCCTCACCTTGTTTTCTCCCTCCCCAGACAGACAGCCTAGCAGCTGGCAAAGCTGAGGGGACAATCCAAGGGGAATTGGCTCATCGCTATGTTTGTCACAGAACAAACAGGTGGGAGGAGGTTTTGGTGGCTGTCAGCTGGGGTCAGTTTGAAGCAATGACCAACAGATGATCATTCAGGGTGCCATTCATAGCCCTCCAAGCGAAATTGTCCCCTCCCTGCCTTGCAGCCACCCGTGGTTGCTGTGCTCTTCACTGTGAGCCACCCAGCACAAACACGTATCCTACAGGGATGACATTGCTTTTTTTCAAGCAACTGAAAATACAAAGAATGGGGGCAAATTAGTACTGTCATTCTTGTTATAGTTTATACCAGTAGTTGCTTGAATAATTTTGCAAGGTTCCTTTTGATGAGGAACTTGAAAAACAAACCTGCCAGGTCTGCAAGGGATTATTTTAAAAGGCCAGGTGTTTTGAATCGGCAAAAACTGCTTTATGAACGTAAAAAACCTAAAATGACACCACTTTATATGCCTTTTACCTTTTTTTAAAAAAAAAGTGTTTTCTAATGTTGCTGGTTTAAAAAGAAATAGAGCTGCCTGCTCGCTTCTGGCCACCAGATGGCTGTGGTCCCTCACACGCTCAGCCTGAGTCCCACCAGCTCCAGAGGACGACGTCTTGCTTCCCAGCGACCTGCTCAACAAGCTATGCAACCGCTGCAAACAAAACAAAACAAAGTTTTTCCTTATTCTAAGTGTTATGCTGCAAACATTAGCCCAGTGTGGACCGCTCCAGAGCAGACGTGCTGTTCAGGTGTTGCAGCTGCACAGGGACCAACAAGGAGCACTTGCACTGTGTCTGAGCTTCCATTAATAACCACAGGATCCTGACCTGGATGTGTGTTTTGCATAACCCTGAGCAGTTGCTTCTATGTAAGCTGAAGAGAAGCATAACTTCTTCGTACTGGGTCACAGTCACTCCACATCTCTAAAAATCATATATATATGCTAAAAGGCAAAAAAATACATGCTTCTCTTTCACCTAGTACTAACTCCGAAATAGTATACTGTTTTATTTTTCTTTTGAAGAGTGGTTAACAAAAATATCTCCTGTTTTCCCACAACATCATCTCACAAATCAGCATAGAAGTGGCTCATGCTAGAACTCTGGGAAGGTTGTTCTCTGTCCCACAGGACTTTCACGTCGCTCTGCTATGCCAAAACTTCCTTGAAACTTATTTTGGGTAACAAAATTCCCCTTTTTTTCACAAAATGAGAATAAAGCCATTTCTTCCCTTCAGACCAGTTAGTGGTGCTGCTTAGGGCAGATGGAGATGCTGGGAAAGAACGTATGGCAGGGACTCATTGGGCAGCAGAGAGGGGGGTTGTGAGGAAGGAAAATATTTCTGTAGGTAACTCATTTTTATCTGTGTGAGGGCATAAGCAACTGGAAGCACAAAAAGAGATGAAAGAGACCAAAGGGGGGAAAAAAAAAAGGGAAAGTATAGGAAAATGTGCAAACACATGAAAGGAAAAATAGGTGTCCCAGAGCTTGGAAACAAGCAAATGGAGGTGGCCAGTGATCACCAGTACAACACAAGGGCTTGTACTGGCAGCTAGTCTGTGGGTTTTTTGCTCTCTCCTGAAAATATTTCACAAACCATACAGACAGAGGTGACTCCTTGCACCAGGGTAGTGCCAAGGGGATTGGTAGCACCGAGGAGATTTCTCTTTCATTGACTTGGCTGCTCTCCCGTGGCTCTTAAGACACTCAGAGCACTTCATATGGTGCTCAGCAGCTTTGCCACGGCTTGGGTGAACGAAGCGTCCCTGTTGCTTTGTGTCAGTGAGCAAGGGGACAGGGGCTCAGGCATAGGCTTACAAGCAAAAGCTTTCTCTTCCCTATTTGTTGTCACCTTCGCAAAATCTAATGTGTGCGAGTGGTTCAAACTGCACAAATAGGCAGATTCGTTTCCCCTTCCCAGAAGTGTTGTCAGCAGTCAGAGGAGTAGAGATGTATTGGGGGGAGGGGTGGGGGCAGACAGGATCACTCCCTGTAAGTAGAAGTTTGCTGCAGCACTATCTCCAGCAGCATTTCTGTGAGGCTGGACCTTGGTCCTTGTGGGGAGACCCTGGCCCAGGGCGCAGCAGTTTCACTCTGTAACTGCAAAGCTGAGGGCTCAGCCCTGATGAGGAAACCTCTGGGGAGATGGGCTCTGCAGCAGGGCTTTTCTGGGGGAGGATCAGTTAATTCCCTACTGGCACTGAAAAGCCACATGTGCCAGTCTTTGGGTGCTGTGTTTTCCTGGCTGATCTTAGCAGAAAAGTATGGATCAGGCATAAGGTGAATTTGATGGTGGGGTGAGGTGAGGACACAGCTTTCCTGCAGCTTTAGGAGAGACTCTTTCTCCAGCACAGAGCAGCAAGAAAATCTGTGTTTAGGAAAATTGCTGCAAGATATTTCAGTGGTATTTCTAGTTCCTTGCCAAATAAAAGGAGGGGAGGGCCTTAAATACCAGGCCAGTCTCAGTAGGAGACAGGTGCCAATTTCCCAGAGCTTCTTTGTACAATTTCAGTCCCAATGGGGGGGGGGGGGGGGGTGGGGGTGGGGGGGGAAAGGAATTAAAAATGCACAGGTCTGGGTGATCTCATTTCGCTCTGCCTGTTCCTGCTGCCTCCAGGCAGGGACAGGTTCTGTGCAGCGATTCGCAGCATCAGTCACCAGCTCCAGCACAGCAACATGGAGATGGCTCACCCTGTGACAACCACCTCCATAGAATCATACAAATGTAGAGTCGTTTAAGTTGGAAAAGACCTTTGAGATCATTGAGTCAATCCTTAACCTAGCACTAAGTTCACCACTAAACCATGTCCTTAAGCGGCACGTCCACACTTTGGTTCCTCTTGCCTCTGCCAGGCAGCACCTGGCAGCTGAATACTTTAATTCAAATCCTGTGCTGCTTAGGTGCTCTTGTTAATGATTATTTAGCTTAAGAGTTGTGGCCAGGATTCTGAGGTCCTGCTGTGCTAGGCGTTGTGCAGAGAAAGGAGGTCTTGGCCATCCAGAGCTAATAGCTCTGACTCCCCAGTGCTCAGGATACTAGGGAAGACTTTCCCCAAAGGGGGATGTTCTTGCTCATTTCCACTAGTAGCTGCAGTCTGTAAGTGCCATGGTGCACGAGGGTCTCTGAACTGAGCCCACCCTGCCCCTAGATGAAAGGCTTTGAAGACATATCTGCTCATTGTAACTCCTCTTTTCTTATTCCTTCTCATTAGCTTGTAGCATCACATTTTCAAAACAAAGCTCTTCCAAACAGCAGTTTGGTCAGATAAATTCAGTCCTGCCTGCCTGCCCTGGTGTGGTCTATGATCTTTTGTAATGAGTGAACAGAAAAGATGCCACAGACACCTATATGGCCTTGGGTAAGTTGTTGAAAATCAGCATGCCCTGCATACCACCTATAAACTAAACTCCTTCCCACACCCTGTATCTCCTGGGTCTGGTGTTTTCCACCAGCACAGGTGAAGACAGGTGTCCATCCAGCACCCCAGAGAGCAGTGTTCTCACACCTTGATTCCATCCCGTATGGAGCAGAGACTGTCTCAGTTTCAGGCCAGATGGCCACAGCATCCTCTGGCTCCCCAGGTTAGTGAGGTGGGCAGCTTTCCCTGCCTGGGACACGAGCTTTTCTGACCTTTCCCAGCTGGTGCAGTTGCAGAGTGCTGGGAAGCACAGCTGAATAGGGAGCATTTTGCCACTGCCAGTGATGCTGCACATTCCACCAGGACTCCCCATTCTTGCATGAGACCCAAAATCCCACAGCCTGCCTGCCCCTGGTGCTGACTTGCCCTTTTCCCAGCGTGGGTGTTCTGCTGAGTCAAGGTCACACAGGGCTGCCTTGTATTGCTGAGTAAAGCTTTCCAAGCTGTGGTGGAGGGGTTCTTTTGCTGAGTCACGGTAGAGCAGGGTCCACGTGAGGCTGTTTATTAAGGGGCGGCTTCCTGCCCGCCGCCCTGAGATTGCAGCTGCTGTTCTTGGACCTGATCCCACTTCTCGGGATAATCGGAGAAATCTCCAGAAAGGTCCCCAGCTGTTCACAGCTTGTTGGCTGTGCAGTTCCATGTAGAGGGAGGACATACGTCTCCCAGGTCCCATGGAGAGGCAGTTTGGAAACTTTGGGGGGGGGAGGAAAGCAAATGAAAGGGATTTGTTTGGATCACAGTTTCTTCACAAAATTTGGTTTCCAGCACCATCTCCTCCCCTCCTCTAAAAAAGGGATATGACTTGGGGAACAAAGTCCTCCTGGTTGCACATGAGTGATTTTCAAATGCATATTTTCAGTTTGCCCTGTTCCGCAGTCAGGACACAATTTGTTTTACATGGTTGTAGCACTGAAACAAAGGAAGTAGCAGGGATTGAAACCATTGCACAAATAGGATTTTTATTTGCTAACTTTCCCCTGCTCCCTTCCACACCTCCGTTTTGCTCCTGAAAAGGGTCCATTCCCATCAGCACTGAGACTCTGAGGACAGCTATGGGCTCTATGCACTATCGCCCAAAATTTCAGCCCGGTGTACCCATAACCTGGAGACCTATTTCACACTTTAGGTCACTGCCTCATCCTGGGTCTCCGGTCACAAAGCAGGCATGTGCCTTGCAGGCTGCTTACTCTCTTCTCCCTTCTCCTCCTTGCACCGTTCCCAGTCAGCCTAGAGCTCTCTTCTGGCTCATAGCCATGCCCTGGAGACGCTCATGCACTGCAGCACGTATACATCCATATAGCTGTAAAAACATGTAATGTAATCTACGCTTCCTATCTTTGTCATGCTGGTTCATTTACAGCCAAGAAATCAATCTACGACTCTACGGTTGGTCTCTGGGGCTCCAGTTTGTGGTGTTTGCCCAGCACAACTGTGTCTGTCTGTGGACCCTCCTAAAGGTACCAGTGATTCCAGCCTGAAGGACACTTGCAGTGCCTGCACTCCCCTTGGAGATGCACTTGCACTGCACTCCTGACCTCCTTTTTTCCACCTGTAACTTTGATCTGGACTTGGATGTTGACCCAGTGAGCACAGTTAGTTCTGCCAGGGCTGGGTTATGCTGGGCAATCTCCCTTTGGTAAACATGAATTAACCCACAGTGTATACAGAGACTGACTCCTTTCTTCAGCAAGTCATTTTAAGCAATTGTCACAGCTTCTTTGGGTTTGGTTTGGTTTTTTTTTTCTTTTTTCCCTGCCATTACACAGCAAGTTACTGGTTACTGAGTCAGCTTTCCTGGCGCAAACCAGGCAGCTGCGTTTTGCTGTGTCATGGTTCGAGAGAACCCATTAGCCCCTCTGAGCTTGCTAAGTCTGGCTTTCACCCGGTGTTGCCTTCCCTGCTGAGTCAAGCCAAGCTGCCTGTCAGAGCTCAGCATGGAACAACACTTCTCACACAGGTTCAGGAGAACTGACCAGACACTGCGACTGCCTATATAACGAGACATTTCTGGACATAAATCTATTGGCAGAACATGCTGTTAAGTCTATAAAGGGGAGAAAATTCCCTGTATCCCTATCCGTGATGAAAACACTGATCCCTCAACAGCTTTCTGTTGTTGTTAACCATTTATCTAACACATATCTTGATATCTGTGTGTTTTCTCTGTGCAGATAGTCTTTTAAGTCCTGCAGGAGTTATTACAAACATCCTGCCTACAGCTACTTAATCCACCTTTGCTAGAAATGTTCTGTGTAGTTTTACTGCTGCCCATGCACATCACCTTCACAGCAAGTAGCTCTGGCATCACCCAGCCACTGCTCACTGGAAGAGTAGGGGATGACAGGACTTCCAGCAGGCACAGTGGAGACCACAGGTCTGGCACACCGATGAGACCCAAGCAAGATACCCTAGTGACCTGGATGCAGGCTGGCCTCTACTTTCCCATGGCCTGCTATGCCCAGAGTAAGCTGCTCTAGGAGCCAGTTTGCTCTTTCTCTAAAAGCAAGCACCTCCTTCCCCATGCATCGCTCTCAAGTGTTGACTTACCAAGTTCTCTTCTAGGAAGAGACAGCCCCTTGCTGATCTCTGCCAGTACATTGGCACACTCAGTGTCATTAACCTTTCCCACACTGCACAGCAACAGGACAGCAGAAGCAATACAAGTCCTTGCTGCTGAGCACTGGATGGGGCTAGAAATGCTCCAGGCCAGCAACTGCAAAGATGATGACACCCCACTTTCAGTTCCCCTTCCCTCTTGCTGCAGGGCATTTGGACCTTTCTGGAGAGCTGGGCCCGATCTCACAGCTGGTCTATCCCAAATAACCCTGACCGGCTAGAGACCAGACAATGTAAATCGGTTATGGGGCATGGCTTGCTTCTCTGCACGTCTGGAAAAGCTCATAGCACAGCTGAGCTGCAGTAGGGCTCTTATCTCTTGTGAAAAGCCCAGGAAAAGGTCAGGTTCCAAGATCCAGGAGGTACATAGGCTCCATTTCTTAGGACAGCGTGGTTACGATGCAAGACTTCTTCCTGGGAAGAAGTATGCCACCTGGAATGGCAGTGACGTGATTTGACACCCTCCTTCTTTTCCAAGCAGTCTCATATCTACCTCTACCTCAACCCTGGATGAAAAGGAAGGAGGAGGACTTTTGGGATACATTCTTTTGAGTACCTCCAAGCATGTAGTCTCTTGGAAGAAGGCAGACAGGCAGTGGAAAAATAGCTGGTCTACAAGCAACAAGAAAGTTCTTGGGGAGAAAGGGTGTGCATAACCTAAGCTGCAGAGCAGAGGTGAAGGGAAGGACAGAGCTTGGGGATTTGAAGGTTTTTTTCATATTATTTCTTATTCATAAAACCAATAATATTACTAATTTTTNAGTCTCATATCTACCTCTACCTCAACCCTGGATGAAAAGGAAGGAGGAGGACTTTTGGGATACATTCTTTTGAGTACCTCCAAGCATGTAGTCTCTTGGAAGAAGGCAGACAGGCAGTGGAAAAATAGCTGGTCTACAAGCAACAAGAAAGTTCTTGGGGAGAAAGGGTGTGCATAACCTAAGCTGCAGAGCAGAGGTGAAAGGAAGGACCGAGCTTGGGGATTTTAGGGTTTTTTCCTATTATTTCTTATTCATAAACCCAATAATATTACTAATTTTAATATTTTCATGTGTTTCCTACTTCCCTCCAACAGAGCTATAGATTCAACCTGTGCTCCAGCTTCCTGTACCAGACTAGGACTCACTGAAAAGGGCAGAAAATGTCACACAAGCTATAAGGAGCTATGCCAGAGGGAAATGCTCATTTTGAGGCCATCCCTGCGGCAAAATGCCATCAATGTCTTCAAGACAGTCTGATCATGAAACCTTGTATTCCCATGGGCTCTGCACAGGAGCTGACTCTTGGGAGATGTTTGGGGCTTGCTTCAAAGATTCACATACCCCGATACATTTATTTTACCTTGCAGAAAAATAAGCAGGTCAGCACTAAGTTGTCTGCAATGACATAGGGATAAGTGTGGAACATGACAGCTTTTGCTAGCATGCACTGTTGCTTTAAAAGACAAAAGCAGGACAGGAAAAGTATGGCTGAGTCAGGGTGGAAGCGCTGAGTAATCCCTCCTGAGGGCTGCACCACGAGCCAGATGTCTGCACTAGTCAAAAAAAAAAATCCAAAAAAAACAACCAAGCATGGAAACATGTTTCCTCTAGGACAGCTTTGTAATCCACAGCACCAAACCCAGCTGTGGCCAGATGTAGGTGCAGCCACAGGGAGACCCGAGGCAAATGGCTTGAATGGCAGCACCAACCAGAAAAGCCCCAGAGGGGACTCAGTAGAGGGGTCAGATGGATTGAAGATGCCACCGTCCTTCCTCCTCCTCCCCAGGCTCTGACTCCCCACCACCCTGCACACAACTGCACCATGAGGCTTTCTCATTCCTACAGCAGCAGAAGAATGTGGCATTAGGTGCCCTGTGCTTTGGGTTAAGCGCAGAATTTGTGTTTTTCTGAAGTACAACTGGCCAATGCATCATCCGTATCAGCTAGTCCTGCTTCCAGCACAGCTACAGTTGCAAAAGAAGGGCCCCACTTCATCTCTTGGTTGCCTCACTGACTGGTTCATCAGATAAAACAGCAAAACAGCCAGCCAATGGCAGAAGAATCTTGTCCAATTATCTTTTCCTAATTCAGAGAAATTATTTATCTTTGAAAGTCTCCACAGGCTTCCTCATTTTCCTCCGTTTTGTATCATAGCTTTTCAGTCCACTAGCGACCCCAGCCTTCTGGGCATTCAGGACATGGAGTGCTAGTCCCCTAAATAGCCCTGCACACAGCTATGGTAACAGCAGGGACTAGTTGCCACACAAATCATAAGTTGTTTTTAACATGCACAAGGCAGCATGGTGAAGATTCCACTGTGCATAAGTGCAGGCACACCTGTGCTGGCTCTGTGCAAAGAGAAAGGGTTTATTCCCCACTTCCAGCACCGTGCAAGGGCTTTTCTGGTGCTTGCAGGTCAAAACTGGCATATGCACGAGTCACAGCAGCTGGATTACCCTGGGTGCCCAGGAGTGGTGCATGCCTCAGGTTCCCTGCTGTGCTCCCTGCCAGGAAGGGGTTATAATCCTAATCTGTAGTGCTCTTAACCCGTAGTGCTGAGCTCCCCACCCCATGGCCAGCAAGGACAGTTTTACCTAAGAGACTCTCTGAAGACTGCACAGGCATGGGAAATAAGGTGTTTATACCTGAGTCCTGCTAGGGTAGATGAGCGTGGGTGTTGTCTTAGCTCCCCAGGCAGGGTGAAGTCAGGACACAGACTGGAGAGCAGGGAAAGGAGACCTTCCACCCTGCCCCAGGCACTGTCCCTGTAAATCCTCTCCTCCTTGTCCATCCCTGCTGCCCCCAGCACAATGAGCACCTCTGGAGCACCCTGGGCTCTGCCTGCCATGGGCACTGTGCTGAAAGGGTTATGGAGTCAGGCACCCTTGAAGGGGAAGTTGCTGGACATCCTCTGGTTTATGCTTAGTTATCAAAACACATCAGGTGACTTCCTTCTGCCCCCTTGGGGCTACAGGCAAGGGTTGGATGAGAGCTACCCTGGGAAGTGCAGTTGTGTTGCAAGAAGTTTGTACTCACTCTGAGGTCAGTGGTTTGGCTGCTCACGTGGCCTGGCAGTATAAAGCTGGATCCTGGAGCTCTGGCTGCTCAGAGGCTTCGCTATCCTGGGAAAGGAACGGAAGGAGGAAAGCACAAGCAAGAACAAACAACAGGGAAGCAGAGGAGTGAAACGAAGTCGAGAAACATGGAAACATCCCAGAAAAACAGCTGTGAGAGGTGAGAGCGGGACAGGAACGAGAGGGATTTTTTTTTTTTCCCCAGAAGAGTATTGTTTCTCCCCTTCCTTTTANAGTATTGTTTCTCCCCTTGCTTTTAGGCATGCTGTTCCTGTTCCTGCTCAGCAGGGAACGGCATGCTGCAGCTTTCACCTCTGGATGGAGTCTCTCAGTCTTCCCTGCTCAGGACAGCATTTGGGATGCTGGCACTACCCTGCTGTCATCCATGGCTCTTGGGAATGCTGTGGTCCTTTTCCTGCTGTTCCAGGCTCCCACTTTAATCCTAGAGAGCCAAGATCCATTTTGCCAGAGGAGAACAGCAGCATTGACATCTGTTTTGTTGCTCTCCCCCAGCATGTCCAAGGACTTGTCAGAGCTCATGAAGGAAGCCACCAAGGAGGTGCATGAGCAGGCAGAGAACACACCATTCATGAAGAATTTCCAGAAGGGGCAGGTGTCACTCCACGAGTTTAAGGTACTTTATAGCAGCATTGCTTGGGGATGGGATTTCCTCACCAGGAAATACACTGTTAGGTTGGATTGGCTGTGCAGGGACTGAAGTGGGGAGGAGGGGGATGGTGCAAGGAAGGAGGTTTCTTTGCATTACATCTGTCTGCATCTCCTGTGCAAAACATGCTCTTTGTCACACTCCAGTACAATGAGATCTTACCAGCTTCTCTTGCAGGAGAAGGACTCTGCATATTGGGTTGGGCAGCCGAGCTGAAACAGGCTAGAAAGACAAAGAGGTTGAAGGGATTATTGTAATTACTTTTCTTGTTCCCCATAAATGTCTGCATGTTTATTATTGGCAATGATAGTTAATGGAGGTACGACTATAAGGAGACACAGGAGTAGCTGAAATGCCAGAAAGATGGAGAATACTAAGTTTACAATCCTCTAAGCAGCTACAACTAGAAATAATAACGGAACAGTGAGAAACTGAGGCTGTGGGATCATCTTTGGCACTGAACTTTGCAATGTTTTAGTTGTCATTCGGGTTATACCTGAACTGGGATGGTGAACAATAATAACCTAAAGGCAGACTGAGTTTGAGCAAGCCATGTCTACCACTAACAAGTAGGAGCCTGTTCCTTTTCTTAAGATAAAATAGAATCATTTGCAGATATTAGTCTGTGCCTAACCTATCTACGTAAATGGTTCCTGGGATCTGAACCACATAACAAAGCTATGAGCAAAACCAAAGCCCACACCTGGACCAGAAATTCCTGGGAGGCCGTAGGATGTGACGCATGGGCTTGCAAATAACAGCTAGCGATCCAACCTGTGGTTTAATTACTTTGTTGTTGAACAGTTCCTTGGCAAATAAACTTACACGAGTAGGAAAAAGACTGCTTACTTCTGACAGGTTGCATTCAGGATACTTAGTCAAGCGTAAATTTAATCTCAGGTGCAGACTTCCTGCTGTTAGAAATGAAATGTGGCATTGGTTAGGCAGTGAACTTTGAGACAGACTGGCTATAATGGAAAAAGTCAGGCCTTCAGGGACGTAGATCAGTATCTTAGACTATATTTATGTGCTGTTGAGGGAGTGGGACATTATTTGGATTTTAAACAGTAACAATAGTTTTTAAAAGGCATGTTTCCCATTAAACTGCTACCTGCCTCTGAAAACAACCAGTCAAGCTTTATTTTCTTTATTTGTTAGGCAATGCTTCCATATTTTGTTTGTTTTCCAGTAAGCTGGATAACAGGGTTTTGTTTAAAAACCTCTATTTTTGTTTACTCTCTTGGCAAACCAATATATCCGCCCTGACACGTGTCTCACCCAGAATCTGACTATTTGTTTCCACAACCAAGCCCCTGCCCATGTCCTTATCAAAGTACTGTTTGCTGGCAGAGTGAGGAAAAGTTGAACAGCAGCTCTTTTACTGCAGAAGTGATTGCTTTATGGGAGAGTAAACTGTTTTCTCTTCTGTCATCAGCATAATCCCCCTCGCCCCCAAACCTGACTCACCTGTACTGCAATACCTTCATGTTTTATACTTTGCTGCTGATAAGTGATTCCAGTGTCAGGAAGGTGTGGTGTAATCGTGAATTTGTATACAGCCCCTGACAGTAGAATGCCCAGGGAAGGAAAGAACACAGCTGGATTGTCTTAGGCCACGTGGAAAAGCTGGCAAATAGAAGAAAGCATCACGTAAGCTGGCGAAAACAATAACAATGGTCTTAAAATAGAGAGGAGAACACACAGTCTCACAGTACTCCTTCACAAAGGCATCTTTCAGAGGCAGACAGTGCTTCCAGCCCCCTTTTATCTTGTCTCCTTGGAGGCAACCCCACTTCTAAGTCTGAATGAGGAGAGCAGTGGTGCCTCAGTTCCCAGGATGGTGGGATGCCAACAGAACAAATAAGCTGAAAAACAAACAGGGTGTGTCATCATCTAACGAGGCCCCACAAAGGGAAGCCACATCTTGAAGCATTCAAGATTTCAACAATGCACCAGAAAATATACCTTTGAGAATATCCTCTCTATTGACTGAGGCAATGAGGAGGATAGACCAGGCATGATGTAATAGGGCTCCAGTTTCCATTACCTCAAGTTGCAAGAACTTTAACTTGAAGATGAAGGCAGTGGCTTTTTAGGGCAGGTAAGGCATAAATATCTGCTGGAAAGGGATTAGTTCTTATCTGATGCTGGCCTCAAGCAGAAGGGAGAGGGCTAAGTGGTGTCTCACTGTACCTCACAAATCTGTTTTCCACATGGAAAACCTGCAACACCACAAATGTGCACAACTTATACTGGGAGTGCCCCTCATTAGTAGGATTTGTCCCAACACCTGAAGACAACAGACAGGTGCACCTGTAGCTTATTCTTTTTCTTCTCTTTCAGCTGGTTACGGCATCCTTGTACTTCATCTACTCTGCTCTAGAAGAAGAGATTGAACGTAACAAGAACAACCCGGTGTATGCCCCTGTGTATTTTCCGGCGGAGCTACACCGGAAAGCTGCCCTGGAGGAAGACTTGGAGTACTTCTACGGCAGCAACTGGAGGGAAGAGATCCCATGTCCTGAGGCTACTCAGAAATATGTTGATAGGCTCCACTATGTAGGCAAGAACCAGCCAGAGCTCCTGGTGGCCCATGCCTACACTCGCTATTTGGGAGACCTGTCTGGGGGGCAAGTGCTAAAGAAAATTGCCCAAAAGGCCCTACAGCTGCCCAGCACTGGGGAAGGGCTGGCTTTCTTCACCTTTGATGGAGTCTCCAATGCCACCAAGTTCAAGCAGCTTTATCGCTCCCGCATGAATGCCCTTGAGATGGATCTTGCCACTAAGAGGAGAGTCTTGGAAGAGGCCAAGAAAGCATTCCTGCTAAATATACAGGTGAGTAGCAACTGGCCATCCCTACCTGCCCACACCTTCTCTCAAACAAGATAACAGCTACAGGGGAAAGGAAAAGACAGCATTTTTGCTCTTGAGCTAATGGGAAGTTGTATGTTAGAGCAAGCTAGTCAGAGCTGAATGGCTATACTCAACCAACTTAGGAGCCTAACAAAAGGCTGGTCTCTGAAAGATCTTCTCCCTCCCCTAGGGTTTGAATTCAGTTTCTTCTGTGTGCTATTGTTCAGGTATGAATTAGGGCTTATACTGGGAGAAGGAAATACTGTCTATCTGTTCTACCTCCTCAGTACAGTTCCACAGGTTCTCTGTGGATGATGGTTAGATGTACAGGCACTTTTTTTTCCTTCCCCATCAGAAGATGGGGAATAGTCTTCTCCAGAGCTGGAAGTTTCAGGTAGAACCCATAAAGTGAATGGGGAGTTTGAAAGACATCCTTTTGACCCACAGGCAGACTACATTCTGTGCAAAAAGCTCCAGGAAACTTGGAGTGAAGGCTTGTGTCTTCCTCTAGCTTGGGGCAAGCACTTGGGGCAAGTATAAGGGGTCCCGTGAAAGTAGAAGAGACCACATAATAAGCTGGTGTTTCCTCTTCTCAGGTGTTTGAGGCACTGCAGGAGCTGGTGTCTAAGGGCCAGGAGAATGGTCACCCTGGACAGACAAAGGTGGAGCTTCGCACAAGGAATGTTAACAAATCACATGAGCATGGTAAGACACTTCTAAGGGCAGGTGTTTAACATTGCCCTTTGTGGCTTCACTCTCCTCTCTTCCTCTGTTCTCGTTTGTACACGCCACTGAGAAATAAGCGTGATATGCTTGCCATGTCTCTTCTCCAACGATCAGTAAGTAGTGCATGGAGAGGCACTGGCATCTGCGAGGCTTCTTCTAGGCATGACAGAGCAAGGGTGGTACATTAGAGCCCTCTGGATATAGTGTCAATGAGGGTGCTTTACAAGAAGAGATTGCCTTCTCCTTGTCTTAGGTTTTAACAAGGTCTAAGGTTCATTAGCCACAGGAGTTTCAAACAGAGAGAACTGGCTTTGAGTTCACAGAAGCAAAGGCTGTAATTTTGGGCCCAGCAGATCAACTGTGGTGGTGTGATGCTGATAGAAGGTTCTTGCTAACACGCAGCCCTACCCAATGGCCTGTCTTTTTGGACTAAGTCTTCCTCTGGTCATTTTCCTGCCTTCCAGAACTATTTACTGAAAACACTGCTGAAAACGTGCTGCTTTTATAATGAGCATTGTTCTGGGTGGTGAAACGTAACTAGCTTGGCAGGGGGATGTACAGGCTACCCATTAATTCTACAGAACTGACAAAGCTCCATCTACTGGCAAGCACCAACCCAGAACCGGGCAAAGTACAAGCAGTGGCTGCAAGCAGGCAATTCCTTTCCACAGGGTCAGACCTGTGGCTGAGTTAGGAGCAGGCTCAGATGTTTACAGAGGAAAGTGATACTATTTAGTTCAAATAAAAAACCCTTTATGACTTACCTATTCTAAAATTAAAAGGGAGATTTTTTTTTTTGTGCATGCCGGACTGAACCACAGTTTTCCTGTGGCAAAGAATGAAAAGCAAACCTTGTCTTGTATATTTCTAGCCAATGAAGTTTCAAGCAACTTCTTTGGGAAAGGTAGTAAAAGTTCTCAGTGAAACTTCGCTGCTCCTTTCCCAATACACTCATAAAAGTAGGATTTTTAGAAAAGTTTGGTGTTGATGAAGAATCCCATCTGGAAGTTGTATATAGGAAATTATTCGTCTTAAGTTCTAAGGACTACCTGTTTAAGGTCATGAGATTCCTAATCAATTAAATCAATGAGACAAAGCAGACAAAACACCTTTTAAGATTCTGGCACAAGTATTTGGCTGTCTTCTGCACACATCAAGGGTTTGATGGAGATGGGCAGCTTACATAAGCTTGCAAGGAGTCAAGAGAAGAAGCTGGTTCTCAAGTGCAGGCAGAGGGGTTGTTAGCCTTTGTGTTTCCAAGGTCAAGTCTGCTGCTTCCCTTCTTCACCCACCCTGGGAGAGCTGAACCTGCTGCCACTGTTTCCTCCAGCCAAACCAAGCTCTGAGTTTCCTCCTCCTCCTCCTCTTGACAATTCCAGCTGGGTCTGCTTCAACACTGGGGAGAGCAAGTGTGGCATACTGGGAGCTCTTTGCCTCAGTCTCCTCTCACTCACCTTTACCCCCCTCTATTGATCTAGGTCCAGCGCCTGGGAAAGAAAGTGAGAGGACAAAGAAGAGGCACACAAACATGATTCCCACCACTCCCCTGGTGCGGTGGATCCTGGCACTCAGCTTCCTAGCCACAACAGTTGCTGTTGGCTTATTTGCCATGTGAAGAAGCAGGACCTTCATCTCCTCTTGGTGCCTTCCCTGATCTCGAACTAATCCAGCTTTCCCAGTCCTTCTCAGAGAAATTCCCCACAACTGGGTACTGTGATCTTGGCTCTGCCACTAATATTAGGAGACTTCTCCCCAGAAATCAGAGAGTGCTGTAAGGGGAGTTCAGACAAAGTCTCTCCTGTGCTTGGTGCGAGCTCTTCTCAGAGACTAACTTTATCAACAAAAACTAAGGGTAGAAAAGGCTAGGAACAATGGCCAAGAATTGTTGCTTAACAGAGAGCCTGCAAAAATCCTACAGGATCAGAAATGCAGCTTTGAGATCTGTCTCTCCTCAGAAACATGAACCTCTCTGGAGCTCTGTTTCCTCAGTTTTTTATACTGCTAGATAATACTGTGATCACTTTTTCTATTGGGCCACATGGCTCCTATGGTTTATAGACTGGTTTTTATGACACTAGTAGGTCTTTGTTAATTCTTTTTCCCAATCATTTTTGGTTTTGAAAAAGTAGAAGACAGCTGTTGAAAATACAGTGTCATTTTTGTCTGTTTGTATAATTTATACGCATAATAAATGTCAATATAAAATCTTCAGGCCTGGTGTATCCTATTATTAAAACCTTACCTGGGGAGAAAGAAGGTGTCTTTCTTCCTCCCAGCATTATGTCTTCCGCAGACATGACAACAGACAAAAGTGGGAGCTATCATCAGAGCCAGACTCTGCTCCCACTCAGTGCTAACAATAATCTGCTACAAGCTGGGATAAGTTTCTTCAGCTCCTACACGCTGGTCTCTGTTTCTAGAAATGGAAAAAAAATCAGCCATGATCTTACGAAGTATATTTAATCTGTAAGCATATAAAGTGTCTTTAAGGGGTGGAAGTTGTACGTAAGAGCTGATAGCTATTCTGTTAAAAGCAAAGGTGATGGGACACCTCTGCTGGTCAAACCAGGACACCTTTACCCAACAGCTACCAGATAAGGGCTCTACTACCAGACTCCCTTTAAGAGAACGCCAGCATGAATCAGAAAAGCAAATAAGTTTTCACCACCCAGAAATGAAGTGCACACTAGATTTTGATCCTTCAAGGCACCTAAATGGGAGGCATCAAGCATGCAGCTGCATGCCCTCACCTAGGTAACAAAACAACCCAATGACTCCCAGGACCTGGCACACACATTGGCATTGTTAAAAGCACTTCAACACACAGCACTCCTGGAGCAGCCCCATGTACGCAGCTTTCTACCTGCCTCTCCCTCTCTTTTACTTAGGCAGTGGCTTTGTGGCCAGCCACGGCTATGGCTATAAACCCTACCTGCTTCAGAGGCTCTTCTAACACAGGAGTCACTGTAGGAGAGGCTGCAGCCCAGGTTTGGTGCCTGCTGTGCCATCAAGGCCATTACTTATCATCTCAGTCCTCTCCTCTCTCCCCACCAGAAAGCCTCTGTCCCCATGATGCCACCTGTTCTGGCTGTGACCTTAATTGCAAAGATGTGCTATCCTAATGATCTGTTTTACTGCCCAGCACCAAACCTGCTCAAAGAGCAAGAATCAGAAGACAGGTCCTGCCGAGAATAAGCAGTAGGAAAGAGGGACTGTCATTATGCTCAGGCTCTTAACTACCCCATATGCCTTCCAAAATCCCCTATAATACTTCTGTATTTGGACCCATATGCCAACCCCAGTAGAAAAAGTAGTTAATTCTTAAAAAATATAGTCAGATGTTTGAAAAGCAGGCATGAGGCTTTATAGCTATTCAAATAAACGAACATAACTCAAATTTCTTTTAAGTTCTACTTATTCAGTCCCTCTAACCCACCCTAACTAAATAATTATGTTCCCTCAAGCACGCTGAATAACTAAACATCCTAAACATGCAACCAAATGCCTGTGCACTCTACTGCTCTCAGACCCTCTCTACTACCCAAAGAGATCATAATCCTGACCTCAAATTTAGGAAATCTGGATTCAGACTGACATCCCCTCCCTGCTCATGCCAGAAGAGGTATGGCACTTTGAGTGACCCAGAGCCACAGTACAAGGAATCCAGAGGTGAAAACTAAAGCGTTGCTTGTGTTACCTGAAAAAAAAAAATCCCCAAACTACTTGGTTTAAAGTGGAGACCTTGCTTTTATTCTGTGCAGGGTGCTAGGTGGAAGATCTTCCACAAAACTAGCACGTTTACTGAAGATCCCAGAGGCGTATTTATACAAAACTGTGCCCAAAATCCTACTGAGGTAACACAATTGCCACATCTAATATATATATTCATTAGTTTACACAATTCTATTTTAACACAAAATCACACATTTTCTTTCCACATCCTTAGGATAAGGATGTCCTACAAGTAACCCTTAAACAATCACAAATTCCCCCTATCTGACATCCCTTTTCATGTTTCATTACGTTTTCAGTCCTGAGCTGATTAACTAATGAGTTCATGATTTTCGTAAGCCTAAGTGTCTACACCCCTGAGCAAAGACCGGGATGTTTATAGAAGATATTAAGTGTCTACATCTCCGGGCAGATATTAGGATGTCTGTAGAAGATACCGAATGTCTGCATCTCTGGAATCAGGATGTTTGTTGAAAATAAATGAGGTGCAAAATACATTTTCTTTATTCCCTTGGGTAACACTTGTACTGATCTGTGACCTTTATGAACATATCTAGTTTCCCTGCAGCATGAGCTGGTTTCTCTGCAAGAAGACAGCCTTTATATTTACCTGCTGCAGTTAAAACCTCCCTTGCAACCCACTACACTTCCCAGCATAGTTTTCATTTAGGATGTGCATTACTGTATTCTTGAAGGGCCAAAATATTTACCCAATGACCTGCCAGGCTCCCCTCAATATTCACTACTAGTCAGGAGAAAAGAATTCTGATGAGCACACTTCCAGGGGCAGTGATACCGAAAATGCTGGCAAATAAACTCTTTTAAGACTCGTTTTGGAGTTTTAGACAGCAGGCATCCCCAGCAGGCATCGCTTATCAGACCTGGACAGCACAAGGGAGTGATCTCCATCAATTGTGTCCAGCGAGACAAGAGTTGGAGACAAAATATATTTCTCACTAAAATTTTCCCAGAAATCTTATGTGTATTCTGTTACTTCTCAAGGACTTATTTCAATATTATTATAAACTTCACAACAGTCAAAACTCTTGCAGATTTTTAGCTGGCTCCAGCTCTCTGCCTGATGTTGCATTTGAGATAGGGAAAGGCTACAAAAAGAGGCGATTACAGAAGAAGAGATATTCAGCACAGATGATACTGAACACAAGACGTTCGCATCTTCAAAGAATGAAGTGTACAGAAAAACACTGAAAAATACCATGCTATCAGAGGGACATTCTGTCTAA
>WAAB01018637.1:0-97565 GCA_013389865.1 Piaya cayana | reverse complement strand
TGCACCAGTCCCCCCAGTTCTCAGCCCCTCAACCCCCATTCCCTCAACCTCCAGTCCCCCAATCCCCATTCCTTCAATCTCCAGTCCCCCAACTCCCCCACTCCTCAGCCCCCAATCTCCATTGCCCCAGTGTCATCCCGCTCAGATCCTGCCACTCCACCAAGCCCTGCAGCCACAGGCTCCAGCCGCCCCTAGAGAGCCCCTACCAGTAATCCACTTTACCCCTAGGCCACCACTACAAGCCCTCCCGACAGCCATTACACTTCTCCCCGCCCTTCGCCCCCAGTTTTCGCGCCAAACCGCTCCCGGCCGGCAGTGGAGCGGAGAGCCCCGGCCAATCAGCGGCCGCGCTCTTCCCTCGGGGGCGGGGCGAGAGGGCGGCCGCTGTCCAATCGGCGATGGCGCGGCGCGGCCAAGCCAATCAGCGCCGGGCAGCGCTTGTGTTTCCGCCGCGCGCCGCTTTTCCCGCGAAAAAGCTGGTGGCGGCTTCCCGCGGGCAGCGAGGTAGGAGCGGGGCGAGATGGGGGGGGGCAAAGGGGGTAACAACTGGGATAATTGGCGGGGAGGAGGGGGGCAGTTACCGAGGAGGGTCCCATGGGATGTCTGCGGGAGGGAGGATGAGGGCGAGGGGCAGTTTGGGGGGTGGGGAGCAGCCGTGAGTAGGATCTGTGGGGCGTGATAGGGAACAGGACGAGAGGGAATAACCTCAAGCTGGCCAGAGGAGGTTTAGATTGGGCATTAGGGAAAATTTCTTCACGGAAAGGGTTATCGAACACTGGCAGAAGCTGCCCTGGTGGTGGTGGAGTCACCATACCTGGAAGTGTTTAAAAGTTGGGTAGATGAAGTGTTTGGGGACATGGTTTAAGTGGACGGGTACAGTCGGGCTTGATGATCTCAAAGGGCTTTTCCAGCCTAGTGATTCTATGATTCTGTGTTTTGGAGAGGAGATGGTGGAGCCTGTTTACCGGGGGGGGGGGCGGGTGCAGTGCAGCCGTGGGGTATTTGGGGGGTCAGATAGGGGAACAATTTGGGAGACGGAGCATGCAGGTGGGGTGCAGGCTGGGGGAGGATCCCAGTTGCCGTTTGGGGAGGAAGCAGAAGGAGTGGGGCAGTTTCAGGGCAGGAGTTGTAGTGCAGCAGGGAGGAGGGTCCTGTGGGGTGTTTGGAGTGGAGGAGGTGGAGGTGATTTGGGCTGATCACACGCTGTCACCTTGCAGGGGAGCAGCAGTCACCATGTCCGGCTTTGACGACCCTGGCATTTACTACAGTGACAGTTTTGGGGGTGATGCATCAGTGGACGAGGGTCGGGTTCGGAAGTCACAGCTGCAGAAGCGGTTCAAAGAGTTTCTACGGCAGTATCGGGTGGGCACGGACCGGACCGGCTTCACCTTCAAATACAGGTGACCCCTTTTCTCCTCCTGTGCCATACCCACTCTGCTCTGCTGTTAGCCTTTCTCCTGCTAGGCACACCCTGGGTACACAGTAGCCCATAACAACTTTTCCCATCCTTTAGACTGTAAAGAGTGCTTTGTTAATAGAAGTGTTATTTACTCAGAGTTAGCCCTGTAGAAAATCTGAGGTCTGGTGTTCTCCCAAGTTTTTAGACAGCTGGCCAGTGGCAGGGGTAGCAGTGGAGGGAACCACGCTACCAAACTAGCATCTAGTTCTGAAATTCAAGGTCTGTCTTCATAGTGCTTTCTGGTCTGGTGTTTTGTCTGTATCCATGAAAATCAGTGCAGCACTGCCCATGTGTTCCTTCTAAGGCTGCAAAGGTCTCTTGGCTGTCTCTTTGACTATGCAGCTTGGAGAGACAACTGTGAGAGAACATACAGATGTATCATGCAGTGTCTGGGACAGTGTTTTGTTTCATCTCTGAATTTCCTGCACCCTGGCTTTTTTAAAGGAGAACACTTTCTGCTGTACTGTTACTTCTTTTTTTTTTAATCATATTTTAGTTATAATAAGCATTAACCTGGTTAGAAGTTTTCTAATTGTCTACTTTGTTGTGTAACTCTAGTAAACTATTAGTGCTTTACTTTACCTTGTCACTGATGTTCCTGGTCTTATGTCACATTTCAAAGTGGCTTTGGGTGAAATATTTGCCTAGGTCCCTCTGTGCTTCTCTTGGCACTTTCCTTATTTCCCCCATTGCTTTCCAAACCTTGGACTTACTGCAGAACCTGCCTACTCTGATCCCTGCTCTCAGAAGGTCACTGTGGGTGACTGATGATGCTTTCTGCCTTGCAAACTTTTGTGACTTAAATGCCTTCCAGGGATGAGCTTAAACGGCACTATAACCTGAGTCAGTACTGGGTGGAGGTGGAGATGGAAGACCTGGCCAGCTTTGATGAAGATCTTGCTGACTATCTTTACAAGCAGCCAGCAGAGCACTTGCAGCTGGTAAGGATGGAGGGGGTGGGTCACCTGGCATGCTGATATTGTCACATCATGGGGGCAGCCTTGACAGTATGCTGTAATATACTCGTAATAGCCTAGTTATTCCTTTTGTAGTTGGAAGAAGCAGCAAAAGAAGTTGCAGATGAGGTCACCCGTCCTCGTCCTTCAGGAGAGGAAACTTTGCAAGACATCCAGGTCATGTTGAGATCAGATGCCAACGCAGCCAATATCCGCAGCCTGAAGGTGAGGTGAATCCACTGCTGCGCTGGGCAGCAAGTGGAAAGTCTTCCCTGTGTGGGGATGTGATTGCAGGGATACTTTACAACTTAAATCTGACTGTTAGTGAGGATCTGCATGAGGAACTTTGTCCTCTTTTGTTTTGAAATCAGTGTGGCTTAAGTCCTGCAACCTCCCACTGCTACTCTGGAGCAAGAGTCACAATGGAGTGCTTTTACCAGTCATTCCCAGTTAGGGTTACTTCAGCTTCCAATTCAGTTAGCTCCTGGGGTCCTGCTGTGAGTCCAGAAATACTGATGGATTCAGTCTCTTCACAGACATTTGTCAAAAAGTCCAGGCTTTTTTGTTCTAGTACATTACTCCCACACACAAGGGATATGTAGTTAAGAAAGAACTGAGTTTCTTTAACATCTTTAGTTTCCCATCCATCCTTCAATGACAGCTTTCTCACCTTCCCTTCACCTTTTCTTTTTCAGTCTGACCAGATGTCCCACCTTGTGAAGATCCCTGGGATTGTAATTGCAGCAACCCCTGTGAGGGCCAAAGCCACCAGAATAGCCATCCAGTGCCGCAGCTGCCGCAACACCATCAGCAACATTGCCGTGCGCCCTGGCCTAGAGGGTTACGCTCTGCCCAGGAAGTGCAACACGTAAGGACTGATGTGGGGATGAATGCCACAGACTAGTGGGAGAAAAAAGGCTCTGACCCTTCCTCCTGTTGCTTCCCTGTCCCATGCCTGCCACAGGTGAACTCCCTGTCACACAAGGCAGAATCATGTGTACTGCCCTCTGCCTCTTCCCTTTGTTGCCCTTGTGTTTACAGGCACCTGCAGACACCAGATTTTAGCTCCACGACACTGGTAATGGTGCTGCATGACCACTGCTGCACACTGTGTTGAGTAGCCATGTCTGAGGCGCTTGTTAAATCTTCAGGCCACTGCCCATTGCACCCAAAGTTTCATTCCTGCCTCCAGCTGTCCCATAACAATGTGTTAAGCTGCTCTCTTAACTCCCTATTAAGTTGTACTCTTTGTCAAACAAATTTCATGATTCTATGTTCCCCACCCCAGGGGGCTGTTTTGTGTTACCTTCTGTAGGGATGCTTTGCTCGTGACTTTCTAATCATTCTTTACAGCTCTTGATGCCCGTACATATGGTGAGGGTGTTGGCCATATCTGTAATGCAGTTTGAGAGGCCGTTGGGATAGGGATTATTCTTGCTTGTGGTCTGTACAGTGTCTGGCTCCTGACCCTCAGATGCTCAAGTGCATCTGCATGCTCCTGTTAACCCTCCCAGAAAGCCCTGTCCCCATCTGCGTGAAGTCAGGCGTTGGGAGTGATGTACTGAAGTGGCAGCAGCAGGATGTGGAGCTGCTCTGTGTCTCAGAGAGCTTGTAGTCTAACAAGGCAGATATGTCTCAGGAGACTCTGAGGTTGATGGCAGCCTTGTCACATTGCTAATTGCTTTCTCACCAGAAACTACTTAACATTTGCTTCATGTGCGAGGTTATAAAAAAAAAAAAGCCTTGCCATGTCACTGAGTCTGTACTGTTTCCTTCTGTGTAATTAATGAATTACCGTCCTCCCTGCTTTTAGCCAGCAGGGTAAAGGAAGGAGACAGGGACAATATTGAGGCATGTGTAATGCTCTCTTTGGCTTGTTCTCGTGCTTGCCTTTGGTAGCTGTTGAAGACAAGACAGAGGGCATGGCGAGCCTCTGGTTTTGTCCTGTGCAACTGCCCTTCTTGCTTGCCAGGCACCACTCAGAGAAGTGGCTACTCTGGGCTCTGTCACTAATGTCCCCTCCACAGGGGTGCTCCCTGGGGTGGCTCCTGAGTGCCAGCAGCCTGCCCTGACTGATCTCTTTGCACAGAGAACAAGCCGGTCGCCCGAAGTGCCCACTGGACCCCTATTTCATCATGCCAGATAAGTGCAAGTGTGTGGACTTCCAGGTCCTGAAGCTGCAGGAGTCTCCAGATGCTGTGCCTCATGGGGAGATGCCCCGGCACTTGCAGCTGTACTGCGACAGGTACCAGCGTGATCTCCCCACCCTTATCCTGCAGGTGCTCTGGTGCCATCCTTTCTCCTGCTACCATCCTCTGCTTTCCCTTTCTTCCTCTTAGGTACCTGTGTGACAAAGTTGTCCCAGGGAACAGAGTCACTATCATGGGCATCTATTCCATCAAGAAGTCTGCCCAGAGCAAGAACAAAGGCCGTGACAATGTGGGCGTGGGCATCCGGAGCGCTTACATTCGCGTGGTGGGCATCCGGGTGGATGTGGAAGGCGAGGTTATAGGTTGCTTTTGGTGCCCATCTGGTCTCTCTTGGTAGGATGGTTTTGGGAGAGCCTCCTTTGAACAAGGTCCCTCATCAAGGACTGCATGAAATCACAGCCTGGGCCTTTCTCTACTGCTTATACAGCAGAATGTCCAAGCCAGTTTAAGTGTCTGACTTGCCCTGGATGTTCTGTAGTCATGTCCAATATTTCTCAATGATATTAAATGAGGAGGCTTCAGCCCAAGTCCTTCAGGGTATTGAAGTAATTTTATCTTATTCAATTTAGTGGGAATCTGCTAAGTTATCTCTGAGGATATGGGTTGAAGTCGATGGTTAAAATTGGTCTATGTATTTAAAATATGGTCCTGACTGTAATTCTCCCTCTAGTTCCTCCAGAGTTGCTTTGCCCAAGGTCTTTGCTTTTTCCTGCCAGCCTCGTAAGGACACAGCCTGCCTTGCTGGAATAGCAAATGCCTGCCCTTTCTATCTGTGGCACTTGGCATGATCTTCAAGAAGGGATTTTGGTGGTAGCAGGTGTGGGGGGAGTATTGTCGTTTACTTTAAAGCATCCATTCTTCCACTGTTGCATCATTCCTCTCATCCTCGTACAGGACACAGCTTTACTGGCTCAGTGACCCCTCAAGAAGAGGAGGAACTTCGTCGCCTTGCTGCCATGCCCAACATCTATGAGACCATTGCCAAGAGCATTGCACCCTCCATCTATGGCAGCACTGACATTAAGAAGGCCATTGCCTGCCTCTTATTTGGAGGCTCTCGCAAGAGGTGAGGAAAAGTCAGCCTGGTGGAGAGAGTAGTGGTGGTAGGGGTGTCATTCATGGCACAAAACCCTTGTACAGTCTTCTGGCGGTGCTTTCAGCTGTTTGCCACTTGTCAATAATGCTTGGTTATCAAAATAAAGGCTAACCATGTCTCTTCCCTCTCCCCACCCTATCACTCCAGGCTCCCAGATGGGCTGACCCGCAGAGGAGACATCAACTTACTGATGCTGGGTGACCCTGGCACAGCCAAATCCCAGCTGCTGAAGTTTGTTGAGAAGTGTTCACCTATTGGGGTAGGTGGTTTGAGATGCCTGCTTGTTATGCAGCTTGTTTCTTCCTTCTTGCATAGCACTGAAGACCAGACCGTGGTAACAGCAAACACCTGCCTGTGCATTCACAGCTAGGCTAGCTGGCAGAGGTGCAAACTGCTTTTTCTGGTGATAACCTGGGAGAGGTGGGTGGCAGGACAAGGAACAAGGGAGGGAAGGGGAAGCAGGTAGTGCCTTTTATTATGATGTGAGCTAGACTATTTGCAGACGTCCAAAGATGTGACTGCTGCTGCTTTTCATAGTTGAGACTTTATCAGTCGAGAGGCTGGATGGTCAGGACAAATGAAGTTGACTGCGTTTTAGGCACGGACATCCAGACTGAGCCTAGGCATGAAATTATATTTTCAGCTGTGTTTTCTTGTAGTCTCTATTAAACTCAGCCTCTGACTGCTTTGTTCCTTCAGAAGGAAAAACAAGATAATGCAGCAGCCCACCAAACAATGAATCATTCCCTGTTTTATACTTAATACCTGTATTCATGTGTCTGCAAGGCATCTGGTGCGTCACAGCTACTTAGTCCAAGGCCTGGTACTAGGCAGTAGTCTTGCTCTTTACCCAGCAGGTCTATTTTTGGTACTCAGTNGACATTAGATAAAAATCTTTCGTGAAAAGGGTCGTTGGGCACTGGCATGGGCTGTTCAGGGAGGTGGTTGAATCCCCTTCCCTGGAGGTATTTAAGGGATGGGTGGATGAGGCTCTGAGGGGCCTGGTTTAGTGGCTGATGGGAATGGTTGGACTCGATGATCCTGTGGGCCTTTTCCAACCTGGTGATTCTATGATTTTCCTGGAGGTCCAGCTGCTCTGGATTTTGCATTGCTAGGGATGCTGAAACAGTGTGCTCCTGGGTCCCACAATAGCTTACATGCTCTCTCCTTCTTTGTTGTGCATATTGCTAGGTGTACACCTCGGGGAAAGGCAGCAGCGCTGCTGGCTTGACGGCCTCCGTGATCCGCGACCCTTCCTCCAGAAGTTTCTTCATGGAGGGAGGAGCCATGGTGCTGGCAGATGGGGGAGTGGTGTGCATCGATGAATTTGACAAGGTACCTGTGGGGCTGCGTGCACAGGTGTGGGGAAGCGAGCCTTGAGGCTGCGCGTTGCTCCCAGGAGAGCCCCAGTTTGAAGGAGAAAGGACAACTTTCCTGTGGATGCCTCGCTTTCACTCATCGACGGTCTGGGGGTAGGGCTGCATGGGAATTCTGGTTGCGTACTGCACTCTTGGGCAGAGGTCCTCAAGGAGCTTTACCTCAGGGGTCAGCAATAACGGATGTATAGCTGAAGTCCAATGGAGAAGACTGATGGTGACATTTTTTTTCTCTCCCCACCTCACTTCTCCTACCTCGGATGAGAAGATGCGGGAGGATGACCGCGTGGCCATCCATGAAGCCATGGAGCAGCAGACCATCTCCATTGCTAAGGTGAGCTGTGGGCATGCACTGCCTTGGGGCAGGAATCTGACTTGCCTGTGGGTTTCTGAGACCCTAGCAACCAGTGGTCATACCACTCTAACCAAAACTACCCATTTTAGAATGGCTTGTCCAGGTGGTGGGTTTGATGGTTACTGTTTTTTCTGATCTGGTACCTGTCAGCCCTGCCTGTAGACTTTGGGTTGTTTCCTGTCAGGCAGCCTGAAATGCAGCAGGACTGAAATGAGCTCACTGTGCTCTGCCTGTCTTCTGCTCCTCCAGATTTAGTAGTTCTGTTTATATCTATGTGTCACAGGCTGATGTCACCTCTTTTTCTTCCCATTGCATTTTCCCCCCCATCAGAATATCTACTGAAATTGCTTGACGTCCTGGTGCCGGGTCTTCTCTCCAATCAGAATTGCTTCTCCTTTCAGTTCTTTTTTGTAGCACTTCAGCTCCCTGTGGTCACTGGCTCAGCCTTTAACTGTTCAGTCCTTGGTAGAAGAACATCCACTATGACTTTTCTGTGCTGCCTGCCCTTTGCCATACTACCTGCAAACCTGCATTTTGTCCCCAAGGCTGCCCAGGGCAAACTGGGGCCTGGCCACCCGTTTTCTGTCTCAAGTTGCAGGCTTGGTGATAGGGTCTTATGTGGTTTTGCCCTTGACATGAAGCTTTAAATGAAGCTACTGAGTGCTCAAGTCTCAGCTAAAGCTAGTTGTCCAGAAGAACATGTGGGTCCAGCCTGATGTAGCTCCTGTGCTTCTGCAGCGTGGAACCATTGCAGAGCACTTGGAAACTCTTTTAAGGGGTTTTACTTAAACACAAGTGTTGGAGAATGAGTTCTGGCAAACTCCTTTGGACCTTTCACTATGAGTTAATAGCCTTCTAGTCCTGCTTGACCCCATCCATTTCTCCTTCTCCCCCCTCAGGCAGGAATCACAACCACCCTCAACTCCCGATGCTCGGTGCTGGCAGCTGCCAACTCTGTTTTTGGGCGCTGGGACGAGACCAAGGGCGAGGAGAACATTGATTTTATGCCGACGATCCTGTCCCGATTTGACATGATCTTTATTGTCAAGGATGAGCACAACGAGGAACGAGACATGGTGGGTTGGGGCATGTGGGTGCAGCTGGGACTTGTGCACTGTTTTTCAAGAGAGGGAGGCAATGGGTTTTTTCAAGCTGCCTAACTGCCCTCTGCTCTCCTAGACACTGGCCAAGCACGTGATGTCCTTGCATGTGAGCGCCTTGACACAGACCCAGGCTGTGGAGGGTGAGATTGAGCTGAACAAGCTGAAGAAGCTAATCTCCTTTTGTCGGACGTGAGTGTGATTCTGTGATTCAGTGAGTAAGAGGCATGACTTCTTGGCAGCACCCAGGCTGCAGGATGGGAGGTGGCAGTGAGAAGCGAACTGTGCAGCTGCTGTTTCCAAAAGGCTCTTTCTGGCTGACCTTATTTTAACTCCTGCCTCAGAAAAAGGGAAGGAAGAGCAGTTAGTGATGGTCCCACAACATAACCCAAGGTAGGAGTGCGTAGGGGACCCTCCCTGGTGACTTCAGCTCTTGTTCCCTCTTGCAGGAAGTGTGGCCCTCGGTTGTCTGCAGCAGCGGCAGAGAAGTTGAAGAATCGCTACGTCCTGATGCGGAGTGGCACTCGCCAGCATGAGCAGGAGAGCGACCGCCGCTCCAGCATCCCCATCACAGTCCGGTGAGCAACACTGCCCTCCTCACCCTGCTAAAACCCTCAGGGTTGGAGTTGTATTGCTGAGTGTCACCTGGGGTGAGGAGGGTTAGGAGTGTTGGGGTTTGAGGGAGCCTTCTGTGAACAGGGCAACACTGGAAGTGCCATGGGGCAGTCGGGAGGTGCCTGGAGTGGGTGGGGTAGGTGGGTGTCTCAGGGGGAAGGAGAAGAGCCCTTGGAGCCCCAGTAAGAAAGCGGGAAACATCTCCTTTTGCCACAGGCAACTAGAGGCCATCGTGCGTATTGCCGAGTCCCTGGCGAAGATGAAGCTTCAGCCCTTTGCCACTGAAGTGGATGTTGAGGAGGCCTTGCGGCTCTTCCAGGTGTCCACACTTGATGCAGCCATGTCAGGCAGCCTGTCAGGTGAGTTGGAGATGCTCTGTGCTAGGGGCAGGAGGGATATGCTGGGCCTGCCTGCTCAGGGCAAGGAGAGCTGAACTTCTCTCCCATGCCCAAACTGGCAGGGGCAGGGGCTGGACCTGCTTACTGAGCAAAGGTGAAGCAGTGCCTGTGGCAACAAAGGGCCACCATGCCTGTGAGGCTGTGGCTCATGGGGACAGCAGTGACAAATGACACAAAGAGTCTCCACCCATGGTGGGCAACAAAGGGATAGTCTGGTCCCTTGTGGTCCCAAGGGCAGAGTACAGTATTAGAGGTGGTTTCCCAACGTGTTTGTCCTCTAACCTCTTCCCTAGTGGAGGAGACAGTATGTCCTTGGGAGGCAGTGTGGTACAAAGGGTATCAAGGAAGCTCCAGCAGTCAGTTCCACAGTCGGCTATGTTTTTGAAGTTCCACAGCGTTTGATGGTGGGTTTGTTTATGGGTTCCCTAAAGTCTCAGAGACATGCAGGTGTGGTGGGAGACACGGGAGACAGGCATTCTGGCTTTGAGACTGATATCTGATATGTGGGTTGCGCAGAGAGCTCATACAGCCTTTCCCTCCAGGGGCAGAAGGCTTCACGACACAGGAGGACCAAGAGATGCTGTCCCGCATTGAGAAGCAGCTCAAACGCCGCTTTGCCATTGGCTCTCAAGTATCAGAGCACAGCATCGTCCAGGACTTCATGCGGCAGGTGGGCCAGGGACACTGCAGAGGTTTGGGCTGCTGCTTGGTGTGTGAAACCCATTCCCCAAAAGGTGGCTGGAGAACCTTTTAGTCATATTTGCATTTAAAGTTATTTGTAGGGAGTGGTGTGCAGTGTGATTGTGAACTCTAAGGGGAATGAGACAAGAACTCATTTTTCTGCAAAAGCACTGGCATTTGGGGCTGTTGGGATAGTTTTGGGGGCTACCCTTGAAACTAGAACCATTTGGTTTGTGATAGTGACTGCAGTCAGACCTGAACTAATGAAATGGCTAGGGAGTGCAAGTGCCTGGTTCTACAGACCTCCCTCCCTCCAGAGAGGTACAGCCACGCTTTAGTAGTTGCAGGTTCCTGCTGAGCTGTGGTGAGCTTTTACCTGCCTGATCATCTCCCTCTGTTTTCCTCTTTTCCAGAAATACCCAGAACATGCCATCTACAAAGTGCTGCAGCTGATGATGCGGCGGGGAGAGATCCAGCACCGCATGCAACGCAAAGTCCTCTACCGCATCAAGTGACCTACCAGTCCCACATACGGGGAGGGAACTGCTGCCTACTACCTGCCGACATGTGGACAGAGAGCCC
Source organism: Piaya cayana (assembly GCA_013389865.1). Lineage (NCBI taxonomy): Eukaryota > Metazoa > Chordata > Aves > Cuculiformes > Coccyzidae > Piaya > Piaya cayana. Next base: position 86,737 of record WAAB01018637.1, on the reverse strand, counting down.
TGTGGGGCTGGCACCTGCTCCTGAAAGAAGGTTTTCCTTGAGGACCCAAACAGCCTGGAGCCTTCCCTTCAAACCAGGGTTTGAGGTGGTCAGGGTTTCACTTGGGTGTTCTGTCCCTAGGTCCTGTCAGTGTTTCTTTGAACTCCAAAAGCTTTTAGTTTGTATTCAAATAAAAACTGTTACTGATATCCCAGGGTCTTTGTCTGGAGGAACAGAGGAGATCTATCCCCTTCCCCCACAGAGTGGGGTTTTGGTTGAAAAGGCATCCCTCCTCCTGCTTATTCTGTGTTATCCGCTACCCAGCAGCCACACTGGGGTCTTGCCTCAAGGCAGCACACAACCCTGTGGGCAATACCAGCAGCCCTGAAGGCAGAAACTCATTTCTTGCTCAGGGTTTGCTCTGTCTATTAAGTCATAAATTCTGTTGGTTCAGGCTGCTCTGTCAGGCTCAGTCATGCAGGAGGCACCTTAGTCACTGCAAGCAAGCTGCTGCTATCTTCCCCCTCTGGCAGCAGGATCAAAGGAAAGAAGCTGTTGCTGCTCCAAGCTGCTCTTAGCTTAATCCTTCTCTCCGAGGGCTGCAGCAGGCAAGCGCTTTACCCTGCAGTGTGAAGGGCTGTATGGAAGCCTGACCTGGCTTGCCTCAGTGAGGATGGTGATGCAGGGTGATGCCCAAGAGCTCTGTGCCCTCCTACACGTAGCTTCTGCCACCTCTGACAGCTGCGGGGAGAGTTGTCTCACTTGCCAGGAGTCTCCTCAGCTTGTGGAGCTGCTTGCCTTTCTGTGTTTACTACATGACCTTGCACTTGTTAAACTCTGCAGGTTTGTGTAGTTTGTAATGAATATCGGGTCTCCAGTGTCCTCCCAACCACGTGAAGTGCAGGTAGGTCCCTATCCTCGGCAGCTCAGGGTGTGCGCGGGCGTCGGGGAGTGTTGGTGGGAGACCCTGTGCCCTCTGAAGATGGTGCAGGGTTGGGAGTGCTGGAGAAGCTGCTGCCCTGTCTGCGGGTGACCTTCAGGCTGAAAAACGCCCCAGGAGAGGCTTCATTAGCAAAGAAACATTCAGGACCAGCAGAGGGTACCAGAGTCTCGAGGATGCCGGGGTGCAGCCTCACTTCGGTGCCTCCTCCTCTAGGGGGATGGAGTGTCCAGGCTGAGATATAAGGTGCGGGGTGCACTCAGTCTAGCAGCTGTCACACAAAGGCTGGGCTCCGCTGGAACCATCGGGTGCACAGCAGTGTCCACGTTTGCTTTTGTGTAGGTGTTAGAGGAGCACACACTGCGTTCCTCGTGTGACTGGAGCTGGTTAAGGGGTCAGGGGTCTGGAGGAGCTGAGGTTGTGGTGACTTTGGTGACACTGGAGGCATATTGGTGAAATAGTCTCCTGCTCTTTGTTCTCCAATTTTTAAGTTGGGCTTGACCTTTGTGGTGGGCTGGAGGAGAGAGGATACTGACCCAAAGGCTTATAATGGGAAAGGCAGGGTCAGGTCCCTGGAAAACTCACCCCCAGTGATTTTATTGCCCCATAATTTTGCGGGTACCAAGTACCTCACAATGCTTATTGGAACAAGAAAAACTGAAGTAAAACTGGGGACCCTTCTCACTTTAAAAAAAAAGAGGGGTGGGGGGTTGTGCACCTTCTCTCTTCACATTGCTCCCTGACTGAGGAGTCAGGGCTGGAATAAGAGAGTGATGCAGCTGCCCTGAGCAGCTGCTCCCCAGAAAGGATCAGCTCCATGGAGGAGTAGTAAGTGAAGATGGGAATAACAACCAGATCCTCACCTAGAGACTGATGTTCCCAAACCTGTCGGTATCTATCTGATAGCATCCTGCCCTACCTTGCAAGTTCCTGTGCTGCCGATCAAGTGCTTGATATTGCAGATGACCCACGAGAGCAGAATCCGTATGGTCCCAAAGCAGCAGCATAGCATTGTGACTGTCTCCCTGCCACATGCTGTAGCCTATGCAGCACTGTAGTAGCAAGTTCTACATGTCTCCCAACCGCTGCCATCATTCCTCAGTTTCTCTGTCCTTGCTTCAAAGATGTTGACAGTGTGGTCCTTCTTCCAGAGTAGGGGCAAGAGCAAAGCAAAAGGGGGAAGATGAGTATGGGACTGGTACCCACAGCTTCCCGTTAAAGCCATCTCTGGAGGAAGATGTGAGCCTCCATTGCCAAGCTGGGGAAGAGTACCCAGTGATGGAGAGGGGCTGGGTGGGAAGAAAGTGTTCTGAGAAGGGAACTGGGCAGGGGAACACAGTGAAAAGGCCTGTTTCCATAACCCTTCTTGTTTTCCTCCTTCCCTCCACCTGTAGACCACCCCCCAAACCTTTCCCCAGGATCTTTTATCTGTGCTGGAGCAGTAGCACATGGCTGGAATTCAGCTTCTGACTGCCAGTGGTGGTCATGTGGTGCTCATAACATCTAAAAGATCCAATATCTCAAGGTACATGAAGCTATGTTAGGTGTTGGCAGGTGCAGAGGTTGGAAATTCTTTTTGTTGGGTGTTTTTTCTTGTTTTCATTACATGATAGGGAGCAGAAGTATATTTCTGTGACAGGGATCAGATTGATTGATCTCTTCATCCTATGAAAAGTGTTGATTATATGGTGTGAGGTTATGTAAGTGTACAGACTACCTGAAACAATATTGTTTAGCAGCTAATGTATGCAGCTCTATCACAAGAAACAAAGCTAGGATGTGCGTAACTCTGGCATTATCTTGGAACTTGAGATCACTGTTTAGTAATGGCTTGTTTTGATCATCACACTGCACATGGAAATTTTGGAAAGAAAAGCAGTTCTCAGTTGGGTAGAGCAGTAATGCTTAGTGGCATCTACTTGATAAGGGAGTGGTGGATCTTCTGATGAAGATGGCCAGATTTTTCCTCAAATGATAGCCAGTTGATAAAGTAATGGTCATCTTTCCTCTGAGACTCTCTCTTCTTGGTTATCCACAAGGTTTTGGCATGCTGAGACTTGGGTCAGAGTCCCTCTGTGGGTGTCCCTAGATGATTGAAAATACTGTTCTCAAATCCAAAGTGGAAAGAGAGAGTAAAAGCAGACAGACATAGCCACTTTACACCTAAGCAGTGCAGCATTCCCATACCTAGCCTACAGAGCTGACCTTGCCCTTTCCTCAACCCAGCACTCCACCACTGACATAGGAGGCCCCTTCTCCTCACCTCAGCTTCTCTCCTTGGGAAATACAGTTGGGTGAGCGTATCCACCCCAAACAAGGCAGCTGCCAGGGATGCCTGGGTGCCTTTGATTCAAAGCTTAAATGGGAAGTAGGAGCCACCGACCTCTTACCACAATGAGTTAGTCTTCAAAGATCTTGCAGATTACATGTAATCCTGCATGACATGCATTAATATGTGTGAGCAGAGCAGAGTTTCTCACTCTGGAGAGGTCTAGTGCACAGGGCTCTTGCCAGCCTTTTTGGTTCTCCATGGAAGGGCCAGGTTGGGATTCGTCTGTTGTCAAAAGCTGTGTCTGAGCAAGGCACTCTGCTAGTGCAGGGGAGTTGGTGCTTCCAGGTAGGAAGTTATTTTGTCCAGTTTAAAAGAAACGTTTAAATGCGTCTGATGTTTAAAAGAAATCAGAGAAACTGTGCCCTGATTGCATGTATTTCTTCTCCATTAACTCATACATCACAGGCATCTCAAACTGGGAATATTTGCATGTCCTTCCTTCCTATGTGCTGCACTGCACTATCAGAGAAGGAAGGCTTTGATGAAGGCTTGCTTTGAACAGCTGGCTTCTGGCTTTACTGGGTTTGATTCTCTTTCCTTTTACACCAAGTTTGTCAGAATATCTCTGTGGAAATGTCAGTGTAGCTCCACTACTGTAAAATCCAGCAAAGCTGAGTCATCATATCTGCATCGCTCAGATCTCTTCCGGCTCTGTGTAGGATGGGAGCTGTTGCAATGCAGCAACATAACCTCCGAGTGTGTTGTGAGTGTCACTTCCTCCATAAAATAAAACAAAACAGAACTGCAGCGTCCTGAGGGCTATTGCTCAAGGATGTGAGATAAACCCTGGTAAGTGGAATATGCTGATATGGGCAATGTGAGAAATGGTCAGAGCTGGTCCACCAAGCACTGACTTTGGATGAAGGAAACTAGGGGTCCTTCTCCCTTTCTGCTAGTGACTTACTGGCCCAGTTGTAACTTCATGTCCTTGCCTGTCCTTGTCCTTTCCTTTTGGGAACACAGACCACTTCTTACCATGATTTTCAGAAGTGCCTGGGATAAGAGTAGCCTGGCATCAGTGGCAGAGTCTATCTGCTGACATAAATAACATCAACACATTCTAGGACCTCTCCAGCCCCTGCCAGGCTTAGAACTAGTACACTGTGCTTTGCTCTGGATAGTGCCAGAAAAGACCGAGAGACAAAGGAGTCTCTAGGAGGGAGACTGCAGTGCAGCAATGCCATGATATCATGACATCACCCTGTGGAATGGCACGTGTCTCATAACTCTGTGTGCCTGTGGTGTGGTCTGCTGGGGGGTGTGTCTCATGCTGAGCTCCAAGTTCTTTAGGAGGTTTGACTAATGGTCTATGTCTCCTAATTCTGGGCTAGTTTCCTTCGAAATCCACTCATTCTCTCACAGTTGTGATGTACAAGTACCCACTAGTGCTCTTCTTTTCATTTTCCCCATCCCTTTGCAATGTCCTTTGCTCCTTCCCTCACACCTCTGCTTGAGATTTCTTCCAGCAATGCCAGCCGGTCCATTTTCTCATCCTCTACCCCACTTCATACTTCATGCCTACTCTGTCTTCTCCTCTCCATAGTCAGACCCTCCTATTCCCCTTCCTGGCCACTGTTGTCAGTCCCTGGCCACCTTGCAGAGCACCCAGCACAAACTCCCCACTATTTTCAGGCCTGCTGGTTTCATAGGCAGGCAGGACACCATAATACATCACGCTGGATCAGCTGTCAGGGATACCTGATAGGACATTGAGGGACACACATCAGGGAACAATCACCTGGACCCTGTGCTGCTTCTTGACCCTTCCACTCCTTCCTGCTCTTCAGCTTCCATCCAGTCAACATGCTCTACCTCTTCCCCCTGTTCTTGATTTTTACCTCATCTTACCAACCTTTTTTTGTTTCTAATTTTTTTTTCCTTTTTCTCAGACTCCTGTGTGGGAAATTTGTCCACAAAGCACACAGACCTTTGGCCAGGGACACACATCAGGGAACAATCACCTGGACCCTGTGCTGCTTCTTGACCCTTCCACTCCTTCCTGCTCTTCAGCTTCCATCCAGTCAACATGCTCTACCTCTTCCCCCTGTTCTTGATTTTTACCTCATCTTACCAACCTTTTTTTGTTTCTAATTTTTTTTTCCTTTTTCTCAGACTCCTGTGTGGGAAATTTGTCCACAAAGCACACAGACCTTTGGCCAGAAAAGCCAGGCAACACTGGTTTATGTGCCCTTTGCACCACAAGCTTTTGCACCCTCAGAATGAAAGCAAGAGCTTTATCCTGCTTGCTTTGATCAAAGTACTCATGAAATGCTTGCTGAGAGGAAAGCAAGTCTAACCACAGCTGGCCACATGCTGTGTACTCATCAGCATCCAGCACCTCTGCAGTATAAATAGGCTTCTATAAATAGATATATAGGCATCTTTCCTTTCTGGAGATTCTTCATTTGATGGACTCTGTCAGGTCTCAAACTGCACCTGGTGCTTTGTGGACTTTGTCCCAAGTGATCATAAAGAGATATACTTCGTACATACATGCTTCAGTATATCACTAGGGCTATGGAATTAAGCATGCACTGCTTGAGACAGTTATAAGATTTTTAGAGCGACAGTTGACAAATCACCTAGCATACAGGTAATATCACCATCCTAGACCTACACACCAAAATAAGGTGCACTTTCAGCATTCTCAGTTATCTTCTGTTTGTGTTTTGTAATGAGCAGTTGTTCAGTGATCTGACTAGGAGCACAGAGACTGTCACCATTTGGGGAGGGTTCCTATCCTTGTGGGTCCAGAAGGTGAAGGGTGAGGGCCTGGTGTGGGGACAACCAAAGGGCACAAAGAGGGGAACAGCTCTCCCAGCATGACATGGCTCTCACAAACTGGTCAGTGACAGAGCCGTATATACTTGATGCTCAGTACAGATCTTTCAGCAGCACAGTTGCTGCAACAGGGGAACTGCATGTCTGATTTACCTGGCTTCTCCTGGGTCAAGCAATTAAATCATGGTTTCCAGAGCAACATCGCTACTGTCACACTGTACCAACGTCACTTTACTGTACCCTATTCAGGTGCAGATGCAACTTACAGTAATAGGTACATCACATGGAAAGGGAGTGAAGCTTCCTTAAGTCTTGAGTTGAACTGAAACTTGAGTTATTGCACCCAGAAGGCACCTTTTNAAGCACTGACTTTGGATGAAGGAAACTAGGGGTCCTTCTCCCTTTCTGCTAGTGACTTACTGGCCCAGTTGTAACTTCATGTCCTTGCCTGTCCTTGTCCTTTCCTTTTGGGAACACAGACCACTTCTTACCATGATTTTCAGAAGTGCGTGGGATAAGAGTAGCCTGGCATCAGTGGCAGAGTCTATCTGCTGACATAAATAACATCAACACATTCTAGGACCTCTCCAGCCCCTGCCAGGCTTAGAACTAGTACACTGTGCTTTGCTCTGGATAGTGCCAGAAAAGACCGAGAGACAAAGGAGTCTCTAGGAGGGAGACTGCAGTGCAGCACTGCCGTGATATCATGACATCACCCTGTGGAATGGCACATGTCTCACAGCTCTGTGTGTGTGCCTGTGGTGTGGTCTGCTGGGGTGCGTGTCTCATGCTGTGCTCCACATTCTTTAGGAGGTTTGATTAATGGTCTATCTCTCCTAATTCTGGGCTAGTTTCCTTCGAAATCCACTCATTCTCTCACAGTTGTGATGTACAAGTACCCACTAGTGCTCTTCTTTTCATTTTCCCCATCCCTTTGCAATGTCCTTTGCTCCTTCCCTCACACCTCTGCTTGAGATTTCTTCCAGCAATGCCAGCCGGTCCATTTTCTCATCCTCTACCCCACTTCATACTTCATGCCTACTCTGTCTTCTCCTCTCCATAGTCAGACCCTCCTATTCCCCTTCCTGGCCACTGTTGTCAGTCCCTGGCCACCTTGCAGAGCACCCAGCACAAACTCCCCACTATTTTCAGGCCTGCTGGTTTCATAGGCAGGCAGGACACCATAATACATCACGCTGGATCAGCTCTCAGGGCTACCTGATAGGACATTGAGGGCCACACATTAAAGAACAATCACCTGGACCATGTGCTGCTTCTAGGCCCTTCCATGCCTTCCTGCTCTTCAGCTTCCATCCAGTCAACATGCTCTACCTCTTCCCCCTGTTCTTGATCTTTATCTCATCTTACCAACCTTTTTTGTTTCTAATTTTTTTTTCCCTTTTTCTTAGACTCCTGTGTGGGAAATTTGTCCAGAAAGCATGCAGACCTTTGTCCGGAAAAGCCAGGCAACACTGGTTTATGTGCTCTTTGCACCACAAGCTTTTTCACCCTCAGAATGAAAGCAAGAGCATTATCCTGCTTGCTTTGATCAAAGTACTCATGAAATGCTTGCTGAGAGGAAAGCAAGTCTAACCGCAGCTGGCCACATGCTGTGTACTCATCAGCATCCAGCACCTCTGCAGTATAAATAGGCTTCTATAAATAGATATATAGGCATCTTTCCTTTCTGGAGATTCTTCATTTGATGGACTCTGTCAGGTCTCAAACTGCACCTGGTGCTTTGTGGACTTTGTCACAAGTGATCATAAAGAGATATACTTCGTACATACATGCTTCAGTATATCACTAGGGCTATGGAATTAAGCATGCACTGCTTGAGACAGTTATAAGATTTTTAGAGTGACAGTTGACAAATCACCTAGCATACAGGTAATATCACCATCCTAGACCTACACACCAAAATAAGGTGCACTTTCAGCATTCTCAGTTATCTTCTGTTTGTGTTTTGTAATGAGCAGTTGTTCAGTGATCTGACTAGGAGCACAGAGACTGTCACCATTTGGGGAGGGTTCCTATCCTTGTGGGTCCAGAAGGTGAAGGGTGAGGGCCTGGTGTGGGGACAACCAAAGGGCACAAAGAGGGGAACAGCTCTCCCAGCATGACATGGCTCTCACAAACTGGTCAGTGACAGAGCCGTACATACTTGATGCTCAGTACAGATCTTTCAGCAGCACAGTTGCTGCAACAGGGGAACTGCATGTCTGATTTACCTGGCTTCTCCTGGGTCAAGCAATTAAATCATGGTTTCCAGAGCAACATCGCTACTGTCACACTGTACCAACGTCACTTTACTGTACCCTATTCAGGTGCAGATGCAACTTACAGTAATAGGTACATCACATGGAAAGGGAGTGAAGCTTCCTTAAGTCTTGAGTTGAACTGAAACTTGAGTTATTGCACCCAGAAGGCACCTTTTGGCCCACCTCACCTGACCTGCTGCAAGGCACAAGTCCTAGAGGTCCAGGCAAGGAGTATAGCAATTGAAGCCTTCCACAGGCAAAAGCAAATTCTCACTCACTGCCTTTATTTAATGTAAAATTGGTTTGTTTTCCAAGAAGCTGGAAAGTAAGGACTCTAAAATGGCCAAGAAAAGTAGATCCCAAAGGGGCTCAAAGTTTTCCCTGATAAACATCATCAACTAGTAAGAAAGCAAAGTGCAGAATCACGTGTATTTGTAGTTAGGACCACACAAACCAACCACATGTGTTCATGCAGAGTCAGACAAGGCAGATCCACACCTGTATTTCACGTGATCTGGCCGGTGTATTGCCACAGAGACTCCCTACACCATGCTCTTTTACTGCTTCCCAAAACTTCCGTGGAGAAACCAGGACTTCTGCTCTTTTGTATATTGCATTGGAGAAAAGGGTAGCATTAAGACAGAGAACCAGCTCAGAAGTAGCAGCTTAGAATTCAAGTTGTTGCTCTATGAGAAAAAGCAGAAGATCTACTTGTTTGCAGCTCATGCTGCATGCCCTAAACCCAGAAACAGAAGATTTACAGTTATGACCCCTTCACTTTTCTTGCTCCTCAGAGGATAGAATGGTTTCCTGTTTATTCCAATGGGCAGCTGTTGTATCCGCAGGGGAGATCAACACTTATGGCTAATATGGCTGATGTCCAGATACATTTTGCAGAAGGTGCTTGTTTGTTTGCTGGACCATCCATCAACTGCTGAACATCCTGCCTTCGGGAGCAGGAGACTCCCAGGCAATTCTCAGGTGCTCAGATGCAAGAGGACTTTCTCCCACACACACTAGGATTGGCAGATGGGAAAGAGGTACTGAGGGCTTCTTCAACCTCTCTATGTGCTGGAGTATATCAGGAGCTATAGGGCCTCCTTCATCTTCTCCACCTGGTTCATTTGTGCCCCAGGGATGGACTGTGTCACCTATGGGAGAGCAGAGGCAGTGCACTGCTTTGGAGTCTCATAAATTCAGCAAATACTGATAGATATGAGGTAGGATTGCCAAAGCTATGAGACATCCAAGACCAATGAGGGAAGCTCCTTGTAGTCAGTTCCACAGGCAAGAAAACATGAGGATGTGGACAATCCCTAGAAATCACCAGAGAAACATTACCACCATGGGAACCACTCCTCAGGCTGGTTTTTCAGTCACTTGGACAAAAGAAATAAGGAGGATGCAGCTCCTCAGGGGGCAAGCGGGCAAACATACAATCACCATGGGCCATTTTTGGTGTCCTCTGTAAACATGGAAGGGGCAGTTAACATTCAGTGCCCTTGGGATGAAAGCATCAAAGACAGTTAAATGCAGGAGAAAGACAAAGCCAACTGCCTCCTCTGTCTGCATGTTCCTCTTTTGAAATCAAGAGCACTTCTCATGTTTGCTTTCCTTCTTTGCTCCTGGCAGGGCTGTCTTGGCTGTTCATATTTTTAAATGCCACAGTGAACCCAGATTGGGAACAGACAGGTGGTGATCCAGGCAGTGGGTTTGTATCTGACTCTGTTTATGCAGTCAACTATGAATTGTTGAAATGAAAAGAAATCAAAGCCTAATCTCCAGTGACCCATACACAAGCATCAGAGTCACCATCAGTTTGAAACTGGGGCATGGAGACAAAGGCTGCAAAATGGAGCCATGATGAGCTAGACTAATGAATCAATTGTGCCCTCTGGACAAGCAGTAGCTGGTACTAGCCCCATGTCTACACACCGGCTTTGCTTCTCAGTGCATCTTCTGTGTGCTTCTCCCAGCTGGCAAAGATGCTGGATCAGAGGCAGTGCAATAGCCAAGGGCTATTGGGGAACTCCTGTTGAAGTGGTAGATTGTTTTAAGCATGTAAATCATCTGCTTATTACATAAAAAAGGATGTAAATGTTTCTGTTCTGGGTCCTCCAGTAAGTGACAAGAGGTAGGTGAAGTCTGTACAGGCCAAATTGCTCTGAATGAACTAGCTTCTCTGATTCTTCTGGTCACTTTTGTGGGCTCCCTTATGCAAAGATGACAGCAGAGCAAAAGGCTGTTGGTGCACCTGAAGGCTGCCCAGACAGTGATGTGAGAAGGTCAATGGGTGCTGGAGGAGGCAAGGGAAATACAAGGATAGCAGGGGCTGCTGAGAGGCAGGAGGGGACCTCTTGTGTAAAACATGCCTGTGCAATCTCACTCCTCAGTCCTAACCTGGTTACCTGGTTCCTAGTCCCAGCAGTGACTTGGCACCCTCCAATTGGTAGCACATCTATCCTTTCAAAGCCTTTGGAGATAAAGAATTCCAGTGACCCCCTCCCACAGAGGAGGGGATTGAGCACAGGAAAACAGCACGTCTTAGCCCAAGACACACAAGAGACAACAGCAAAGAAGGATGGATGAAATCCAGGTTTTCAGGCCCAGGCTCTGCTCATGGGGATTTCTTTCATCCTACAGATGCCACATCCACAGTATTTTTTAATCCTCCTGAAGTCTCCCCCGTTCAAGAGGCAGAGAAACATGTGCCATGACTTTTCAGCTCTATGATGTCCCTCTCCTCGTGTTGTTAGCTCCTTTTTATTTTCCCATCTCACTTCCATCTCAAACCTTCCTTTCCTCATGGACTGAATCACAGCCTGCTGTGTGGAAAACCTGTGCTCCACAAGGGGCCTGTGACGCAGTGAATAAAACCCCTCTGAAGAGTTTTGCCGAGCTGATCAATAATTGCTGCTGCTGCTGCTTCAGTTATGTCTCCTTAGCAATTTTAATGACATGAAAGCTAATTTTCCTTCTCATGCCATTCATACTGATTTGTAACAAGATAGTCTTCCCAGTACTGATTTGCCAAGTTTGATTCTCAGTCCCTGCATTAGCAGCGGTGGTGTGCCATGCTCACCTCCCTGCTATTGTCCTCTAACTCTCCCTTTCCTGTTCTCATCCTTTATTGTGCTCCTCACACTGTGCCCATTCCTGTGGCATATGCAGGGCCTCATCCTGTGTGTTTCCTCAGAGCCACCAGCTCCTTCCCAACATTGATCCAGTCACCCCTCTGGGGTCTCCTCCATAACTCATTTGCTGTTTCTGCTGTATCCCAAAGCTGCTTGCTGTGTCTGCGAGTTGGCTAGAGCCCGTAGGCAGCCAAGCAATGGTATTGCTGTGTCCCTTCCATGATTCCAGTTATAAAGAAGGTGAAAATGACCTCCATTAAAGAGCTGCCCAGAGCTGTTATGATGGTTGATCATGTTTATTGCAGCATAATTTCAGGAAGAGTGTGGATCCAGGCCTCAATATCTGGAAAGAACAGAGTCCCTGCTTCAGTGTGTTTCAGCCAAGTACATTGACAAATAGCAGAGGTGAGGACTGTAATGTGTTAGCACGAGAAAAAGTGATTGTAGTGCTTCTCTGCAGAAAGTAAATGGGTTTCTGTTTGAGAGTAAGTTAAATATCAGAGGAATGATGATCTTATGAATGAAACGCACCATCTCCAGGGGCTTATTCCTGTATCAGCCACTAATTACAGTGTGACCTTCAGTAGTTCATTCAAGCTCTCTCTGCCTTGGTCACTTCTTATATCAAACATGCCCAGTGACAAATGCCTTTACTGTAGAGGTCTTGTAAGGACTATGCATCTCCACGAGATCATGGCATACATTAAAAGCAAAGTTTTTTTTTCACTAAGGCTACATTTAATATCCTCAGTGATGTAATGTGGCACATTAGCTACCGGTGCTAAGCCTGGAGCCTCCCACTCAGAGCCCATCCCACCTGCCTCACGCAAAAGTGTGTGTTGCCCCTTTGCAGCCACTTCTCAGCACAGTTCCTTCCTCTCCCCTGCTTCCCTGTAAATGTTTTTAGCCTCCCTAACACCTCGTCCTTTGCCGTAGCACACTGGCCTTCGAAGAAGAGCCCTTGCCTTGGCATAGATAGGCGCAGCCAATCACTTCCCTGTAAAGGGAGATGTTGCCTCAGCAACCAAAGTTTTGAAGTTGGTCAAAGTTCTGAAAAAAATACCCAATTGTGATAGGAAATGACACTCGAGAACAAATGTAGCACGTTGCCATGGCAGCCTGAATACTTGCATGGAACTTGATGTTTTGAAAATATAAAAAGACTGTGCTTCAAACGAGTTCAACTAACTTAATGTCTTTGTCAGGTAGCTGCACAATGCCAAGTGTCTGGTGTTTGCACTTTATACCTAGCATATGAGTGACTCCATCATTTCTGAAATGGAAGTAGCTTCTGTTCTCAATCTGACAGAGGACTATTTGAAGCTGCAAGTTTTTCTGGGTTGCCTCGTCTGGTATTGATCTGTTGGGGTTATTTCTGTCATTTGAAGTCCATCAGTTCTTGGTTGTCTTGGTTTCCACATCTGTGTTTTATCTGTTATTTCATTTGGTGCAATTTTATGCCACAGTGTCTGGGCTGAAAACAGAAGGTGATTTGTTCAAAAACGTGAATCCTTTTCCCAGTTCTACAATAATCATGCATTTCCTTCAAGCCATGAGGTGTGTGAGTGGCTTTCAGGGACCTCTGTCTGTTTCATTCAGCTCTGTGAGCTGAACTAAATGTGTTTTTCCTCCATCAGGTAGATGCCTCTTTCTAATTATAGTGAGGAAGAGGATTAACCATCCTGAGAGAATTCATGTGTCTGTTGGACAGACTCTTTGCAAATTCAAAGGTGAACTGAACTCTTAACCATTGAGATCTGGAGATCATCATCACTTCCTCTAGAAAGGCCTGATTCTCATTTGGCACCTACCTGGTAGGGCTCCATGTGGCCTGGAAAGCTGTGGAGAGAAGGATAGAGGGAAACTGGATTTCAGGGATCTGTTGCTGTTACTTCTCACTGCCCCAGGCACCCAGCCCCCTGGTAAAAGCATTGTTGGTAGGAAAAAGGTCTGTGAGATGCAAAAAGAAAACAGCCACTGGTCCAATTCTGAGTATATTAAGTCCTAAATGGCTCACAGGAGGAAGGAGATTCTCAGTATTTATCTGAGAAATATACTGGGTCACTGAGACCGCATTTCATTCCTTGCCAGTAAACCGTTACTGAAAGCTCATCTTGGGAACAGCTCACTCAGCTGAGCAGAGCCAACCAATGCCTTTGGCAGATCCAGCCCTTCTCTTTCGGCAGGAAAACACCCTAGCTGAGGACCCAAAATGCTGTGGGTGCAGTGAGGTCACTAATGGACCCCTGTGTATCAGCCCAGGCTGGGTGCATGCACAGAGCACTGTGCTGTGAGGATTCACCACCGTGGTCTGGACCACAGCTCAGAGATCACATTCCACTTTTATCTATGAAGACCTTTTGTTTTCCCTCATCCACTGGAGTGTATGTTTCCATTGCCTAATTCACCCTTCCATCATATAATCTGTGGTTCTGCTTTGTCTTTATTAGCCACCCCCCTGTTGCTATGGGTGGTCCAATGTTGGCTGCTGTTACTTATAGGTTGTATGGAGGAGACTTAATTAGGAGAGACTGTAGAAGGAGGATCAGGAAGCCTGCAGGGGAGTGGGGATTTCTGTGCTTCTTGGCGGGAGCTCAAGCCATGTACCCAACCCCTGCAGCTCCTGGGCTTTCTTCCCAGGGTCACCTACTCTCTTGGTCTGCATGTACATCTAACCCCAAGCTGCTCCTCTCCAGAGTGTTAAGGAGACAGTTTATTTCAAGTGTTTTGGAGAGGGCGTCACTGTTCTTAACATAACTACTTGGTGTTGCAAAGGTTTCTAGTCTCTCATTGCTCCTTGACAGTTTTATTATGGAAATATTTTTTACTCTGGGCTCTCTCCTTTGTGTTTTTGGGTGGTGTTTACAATAGGGGCTCCTCAGCGCTTGCTCTCAAGCAGCTCAAATGAGAGATTGGCTCTAGACAAAACACACAGCTGTCTCCAAGGAGGCAAGCAGAGAAGTGCTGTTTCATAAGGACACATTCTGCTCAGCCCCAGCTCTTCAGCCTCTGGTCCCCACACCTGCCTTTTCTTCTTTTGGCCGTGATGTCTATAGCAAACTCGGGGGAGAGGACTGATCCTGTGACCAGTGTTAGGATCCTCTTTGCAGCAGTGCTCTCTCCAGGCTATTTGGAATTCCAGGGCTATCAGCTTTGTCCCTCATGGGAGTGCCCTCTGCCACTCTGTCTGATTTATGCTTCTTATCTACTATTTGTACAGAACCACGCCAATGGATAGCAATGCATGGAACTTACCCAGCAGATGAAGATGGGATCTGGAGAAGGGTACAAAAAGAAATGGAAAGGACATGAGGTCACTTTAAATAATTACTTGAAATTGAGTCTTTGATCTAAGCTCGATCTGCCACAGACAGTTCTCCTGGCGACTAATTACACAAAAAAAAAAAAAATAAATAAAAATAAAATATTAAATAAAAGAAAAAAAAAAAAAAAGCAGCTGTATAAAATCCATGATCATCAGTACATTTGAGATTGTTTCAATCTACCCAAAGAACACTTGCTTGTGCTCAGGCCTACAGGAATCCCATTCAGAGAGTTTATTTTGTGTCATGAGAGTTACAGATGGGCCAAGACCCATGCTTTATAGACTCAGAGGGATGGAAACCTTTTCTATCTACAGATATAAAAAGAAAAGGGCTATTTCTGGCAAGCATAGATTACTGAAATGAAAATCACCCTACCCATGATCCTGCCTACTTCATTTTGTTATTTTGTGTGGAACAAGTCTGTCTTCTGACTGCATACATGGTATAAGAGTATCACAGTCACCATACAAGGGACAGGGCATTGAAAGTAGGTGAAGTATGTTCCTCAACCTGAACCAGTCTCCCTGCCCCAGCACTGGAGGCTTTCAGAGAGTGGGATCAGTGTAGTGTGTTCAGATAAGGAGTGAAGGTCAGTTTTATGTTTTGCTACTGTATTCTCTGGGATTGTAGTTTATATTAGTAGAGATGAGTAAAGTTGGATTGGTGGGAATGAAGGAGAAATGTTTTCCTAGAAAAGTCCCAGTGGATCCATGGTGGTTGCTTTGCTAAAACTTTATTGCTCAAAGTTGACTCACTCTGTCTGGAAGGGACCTGATCAGCAATGACAGACTGCCTTGCAGGACAGAGCCTGGTGACGTGGATTTTTCCAGGGTGGTGAGGATGACCACATTTTGTTACCTCTGACAATTCCTCATGGAACCTATAAGTAAGGATTCTGCAGGTAGGAAGTGCTGTGGGACTTCGTAGTTGCCTACATTTTTGGTACATTACTTGAGTTTTGCCTCTTTTGATATGTGCAAGAGTTTGCGCACATGTGTGTGTGTGTGCGCATGCGCACGCGTGCATGCACTCATCTGTGAGTTGTGAATCACCATGCCCCTTAGCTGAAGGAAACTGTAAATCCTTGCTCCCCAAAACCCCTGAGAACTTCCAGCTGAAAATGCTGCCAGCATAAATAGCAAGGGAAACTTGCAATTTCCCACATCCCGAAATAGGAAAATGGCTGCAATTTCTCATCAATTAAAAAAAAAAAAAAAAAACAAAAAAACCTCATGGCTAAATGGATCCCTGATTTCTGGTCTCAGCAGCTAGCACAAACCACTCTTTTCAGTGTGTGTATAGATGTGTAGAACCAGCCTCAGTCCAAGGCTGGATCAGCCCACAAGTTGTCCCTGGACTGCTGAACAGAAACTAGGGTAGCTAATTATGAAGTCAGATAAAGAAAAGAGAGAAGAGAGAACTAAAGGTTACGCTGGATTTTTTGGCACCTGTGAGACCGAAGGGAGGATGGTATTGCTAACAGTGCCAGAAAGAAGGAGGAAGGGCAGATGAGGGAGGACAGATTAGGTGTCTGGTGCTAGTGTTTGCCACATTTTAGGCAGAAGGAAATATGAGAAAGGTCATCGGGAACCTACATCATGGAAAGAGATCGGGGAAATGACATTGCAGAGATGCCAGAGGAAAAGACAGGAGCTAAGGAGACAAGAGTGAGGGGGAAGCAGTGGAGACCCTAATGAGGCTGGGAGAAGGGGATCAGAAAGAAGGGGCTTAGGGAGTGACCGGGGACTCCAGCCAGTGCAGGTTCTTGACGGGGGCTGAGGCAGGATTATCCCAGCAGTGGACAGTCCAGCAGTACTAGGATTGACAGCAGGACATAGGACCAGTGCAGGGAGCCAGCTTTGGAGCAATGGGTCACAGACCGCCTTGGCGCAACAGGTGGTAACTGATGGGGCTTTGTGCCCTGGCTGCAGAAAGAAACCCAGGAGATATGAGCAGTGACACAGCAGCAGTGAGCAGAGTTGGGCTGAGGCCAAACACAGCTTGCAACCACTACAAAACATGTTGCTGCCCACTGACAGTAAACAGATGCCAGCAGCTTGATGCCACAGGCTTGGCCAAGTTTGAAAAAGTGCTATATGCACCAAGATAAGCACTCTCTGCCGTTGAACAGCATGCATTCTCCCTGGCCTCCTCTATACCAAGGGGACTTCCACAAGGACATTAGTTACCAGGAGATATGGGCAGCTCCTGGACATTTGCTCTACACCTAAAAGCTATCTGTCCTCCAGCAAGCCATACTGCAATATCCCCGAGGTTGCAAGACTAGATACAGCCCAGCTCCTTGCAGCCAGGGCAAGGCCTTTCTTGGACACCAGGAGAGCCAGAGCTTCACTCCTTCTTCTTGTGTGCATCCCTGAAGGCCTCTAGTTTGGCTCTGAACCAATCTGGGCTTCACATGTGGCCATTTACTTACAACCAGTGTGAGATGCAATGGTAAAATGGGCTATCCAGCAACACCTCCCTCAAGAGAGCTCTCAGCTCTAAAGGGAAGAGGGCCAGCATCTCCTCTCGGGACATATTTTCACCCAGCCCTGAGCCCAAAAGCACTATTGTGGTGCATAGGTGGTGGTAGAATAGCTCTCATGCCCAGGAGAATGTACAGGACACAGCCGATAGAGATGAAAGAATGTTGTTTAGGTTAACACCCAGGAACAACTGAAATCAGAAAGGAGGAGGGAAGCATTATCTCTAAGTACCGAGGCCATCAAGATAGACCTAGAATACAGCAGAGTGGAACAAGTAACAACAGGTATACTAAAATAAATGACTCCTCAGAAAAAAAGGTCAGTCATATTTGATTGCCAGAGCCGATTTGTGCTGAGCGTGTAGGCTGTGACACACAGCAGTGGCCACTTTCAGATGATTTGTTTTAAAGCAACCATGAATCTGCTGTCTAAGGGAACCACTGCCCTGACAGACTTCAGCCAGTGGTGTCTAACCCTGAGGAGTATAAATCTGAGCAGATTTCAGCAGAAATGGGATGAAGGGGGTCACAGGAAAGGGGTTTTGCACTATTGGTAGGCAAACCTTGTCAGCAAAAGAAAAATTTCAGTGAAATGAAAACCT
Organism: Piaya cayana; assembly: GCA_013389865.1. Taxonomy (NCBI): domain Eukaryota; kingdom Metazoa; phylum Chordata; class Aves; order Cuculiformes; family Coccyzidae; genus Piaya; species Piaya cayana. The sequence goes on along the minus strand of WAAB01018637.1, from coordinate 68,897 downwards.
TAGGTCTTTTGTAAAAAAGCCCCAAAACTTTACTATCCTCATGATTGCTTTGTCACAGAGAAAAGAAAAATGTTGGGATTTCAGAAGAAAAAAAAATCCCTTTTTAATTTTTACCGCTATGCTTTCCACTAAAGCCAGGAATGTAAACTGGTGAAGATGGCTGTCTGTTTGGAAGGAAGAAAACAGATTATCTCTAAACGCACTAAAGGAAAAAAGTTAGATTGCTTTCCACAGTAGTGTTTTGCCATGCCATGTCCTAGGTCTCTCTCAGTTTGCACAGAGTACCCACTTGGGACACCTTTGGTAACATCATGCTCTCAGAATGGCCTTCCTGGGACAGCTCAGATAACAGAACAAAACATTTTTTCCTATAAAAACAGCACGCAGACAGTCTCTGGGCACTGTCTGGTTATATAAGTGACTTTTGAGTAGAAGATGTGGTTTGGTCATTACAAACTCCCATCCTTAAATAAATTTACATTGACGCTTCACGGGGAATGTTTACTCCCGCTTCCCTGAGTTCCAGCATCAAACAAATGGGCTTTGCTTAATGAAAAGCACTCTGCAGGAGTGCCCCCTTATCTGGGAAATGAGGGGTCAGGGAAGGAAATAAATAGGGAGAATAAAATCTATTTCTTCTTCAGTTCACAAAGAAGAAATACATCTCTGTTCTCCCTGTTTATGAACTGCAGATTTGTGGCAGGATCCCCCAATCCACAAATTTGTTATAAATGGGGTAGTTTGAGTCTAGAGTTTAAAATCTGTAAAGCAAACAAATTCATTTTAAGCTTCCCACATGGATCTCAAAAAGAACAAGGTATTCTTTTGCTCTGCAGCCCAACTGGGAGTCTTTCCTTATTTTATTAATACTTTTTATTTTCCCTACCCCAGCAGGGTGGAATGTGTTCCTGAAAGATACTGTACCTCTTTCTTGCTTGAGCTGGACTCTCCGTTCCATGGTAGAGAACAAGTCCAGTTGAGAGGTTTCAGGACCTGTAGGGAAAAGAGTAGTGTTACTACATTGCAGAAAAAACAGATTTAGCAGAGGGGTGATTACCATCACAACTAACCATGTAATGAACATCCTCAAATATAAATCTCAAAGATTTAAAAAGTTGCTGGTATTGGTTATTAAATGGAGTCAAACTGTTTAAAAAACATTCAGGAGATTGATGCTGGTGGTGTAGCAGCCTCCAGACTGTGGTTCTCAGCTGTGTCTCTGGTACACCGTGTTTGCTCTGGCTCTAGGAACCACAGTGCTCCTAGTCTCAACACAGCCGTATTCACTGAAGAGTGCCCTCTGGGATCCTCCATCCTGAAGCCTCGAGAGCAATTACAGCTACATAACCTGTTAAAGAGCAGTTGTATTCACAGCAGTGAGCTGCGAGATGAAAAGAACACCTGCTAGCAGACCCGTACTTCTCCCTCTGCTCATCCAACATGGTAACAAAAAATGAGAGTCACAATTTCCCATGCAGGTTCATGTGATTTGTGTCAGCAGACCTAAGGCGAACATAAGGTAAAAACAGCTGTGGTGGGGCAAACCTAAATTCCAGCTTTCATTGACTCTTCCAGCAGAGTTTTGCATGCATAAGGAAAAGTACAGAGCACATGGTAAATCTTGAGTGCTTTTGCCTCAGAAGAACCCTTCCAAAACCCAGTGGTCATGGAAATTCCTCAGCTAGGATGTGCGTCCGGGTGATTATGTCCAATAGTCACTATAGGACCCAGCTATAGGTACCTTGGCAAGAAATTCCACTGTGCAATAATGAGCATTTTTTGCCAAGATTCAGAGTTTTTCCTGCTGTGATTTTAAGAATATTTTTATACTTGACAGTTTTCAAAACATTGTAAAATTATAGGAGAGTGAACTGGATGCAATTCTGTATGTGTCAGATTATGAGCCGAATCTGATGTTTCAGCTTAGAGTCATTATTGTTAGAGCGAGAAATTCTGATGATAAGCAAAAATCCTCAAAACTGTAAAGGAAACAGAGAAAACAAATAACTCTGGACTCTGTTATTAATATTCATAAGACGAGAATATTTCCTATTCCTAAGAAATAACGTGTAAAGTTATTTTCATAGAACATTTTTGCAGAGCATCTCAGTACCGAATTCTATGACCAAAAAAGGATTTCTTGATGTTTCTGAACTGCTTTTAACAAATCCAGGTGTCATATAGGATTTTCCAGTGATTTTAAACACTTATTTGGTCAATGAATACCTGGGATGTTACAGTGTTCTAGAGCCGAACGATGTTCACACAGCCTTGTCTGGTAATGAGCTTACCCCTTCATGCAAGCAAAAGCTACTGTGGATCTTTCACTTTACTGAAACATTCCTACAGTGATGGAGGAGGAATAACTTTAAACAGCTGTTGAGAAAAGGGGGTTATGTGGGAGTTAAATATTTCACATAACAAGCAAAATTTTAAAAGTACACCAAATATTAAAAATTAACAAAACAATGGAAAGAAAAGCAGAACTATTTTTAAATGCATCAGTGCATCCTCGTGGACGTGCCCTACGTATAACCTAGTGCCATTGGCTTTGCTCTCCTCTTGCCATTTAAGGAGCTCCTTGCATATATCTGTGCATCATTGCAACAGGGATCCTAGCAGGCAATGAGTAATTGTGTTTGATTTCAGTGAAAAGCTCCAGCCCCCTAACTTAATTTCTGTAGCCATGTTCTTGTAACCAGTCTTGAGATGGTGCCTGATATTGTTCCACTTATTCATTAATAACATGTGTTGTGGCTTCTTCTGGTGTAAATATTAGCCAAGCTTTCACAAAGTTTTTAATAAACTTCACCACCACCACACACATTAGAACAAAAAATCTATTGATGACCCCTTTTGCAAGCTGCTAATGATGACACACAATTTGGCTGATGAATCACAGGTTTGCAGTAGATTTAGGCTATGTTTGTGTCCGTCTCAGTGGAGTTTGTCCCTTTCTTCTCCATGGTAACTGCTCTGCCTCTGACATCACTGGCCAAAATAGAGCATGGAGGTTATAAAATCCTGAGGAGATGTGGGATGTGGAATGATAGAGACAGAAAGAAATTGAAATTCAATAAAGGAAACTTCCTTAACACTTAAGTCACCAGAAAATGTCCACTCTGTAGATCAGGCCAAGGGTATCTGAAATCTGCAAAATGGAGATATCAGCATTTCAAATTTGGGTAAGGTGATTGAGACAGCTTGGGAAGCAAATGATCTGTGACATTTTGGATGGAGTCATGATGCACTCAATCCATGGTATTTTCTTTGTTGACGTCAGAAATCCTCTTTGTAATAAAGAGGGAAAGACCTCCATGTTGGGAATCAAGAAAGCTCTTTGGTAACTAGGGATGACAACACGACAAGAGCAGAAATTGCAGAGTGAGTGTACTGAAGCAGATGCTAGTACTACTCAGTCTTTATCACAATCTCTTTCTGGGATCTGGGATGCTGTTTTTCTAAAACCCAGACCTCAGAAACTGTAAATGACAATCTTAACCTCAATTTTTAAAAAAAAAAGGAAAAAAAAACCAAGAGGCTTTTTGTATAGTGAAAGACGATTAACTCGAAGTTTCTCAGGCACTGATATTTCACAGTTCAAAGATAATTGACAGTTTCCTAGACCCTATTTTAATGCTCTGGAGCCATTGGAACTGCTCTTTGGATGCCACTGGAGGACAAGAGAGCTTGGAAGTTGTAACACAGGGTAGGGGGAGACAATAGGCAAGGGAAAAGGTCAAGAGGATAGAAGGATGTCTAGCCTAATGCCTGTTCATTTGAACAAGGCTGTCAGTCTTGGGAGGGTTAAGTGTTTCCAGGGGAATGGAAACTCAGCTCCAGCATTATCGGAGCTCTAACATGACAACACATATAAAATAAACAGAAGAAGAGCGTTAGGATAATACACATACACCACGTCTGTGCAATGCCGGGATCATTTTGGTTCACTTCACAAAGCTATTATCCCTTTTTGGTTAGACAATTTTAAATGCCTTTTGGACTGTTTTGTTTAAGAGAAAAAGACAAATAATGGAGTCTTATATTTCCTTAGTGCAGCCCTGATTTATTTACAAAGAAGGTTCATGAAACTCTCTTTCCTTGGACAAAACAGGAGTGAACCAGCAGGGAACAGTTTCCTTGTTCACAATTCTGAGCCAGCATTTAGTCCCACGATCTTTTTCCTTATGTTCTTTCACTTCTGGATTTTCTTTTTCTCAGCATCAGGTTGCTGTATTTTGGGGGGTTTTTTGTTTGTTTTCCATAAACTAGGTGTATGTAGGGGTTTAATTTATTTTCATTTAAATAATCCGTCTTCTAGGAAATTTAGAAAGCAAGTTGTCCAATGAACAGCAGAAAGTGAGTTCCTATAAATTTGTACCTGCTGTCCCCATCTCTGTTTCCACTCAGAGCCCAAACAACACAGACAATGATCATCTTGATGTTTGGCTTGATGGCAAACCAAACTGTTAAACATACTCATGGCCTTTCCCTCAGCAATTTTCTGGTTTGTGTATCTTCACTTAGTTATTGATTCTGGGGCAGCTTGTAAGAATTTGTTATCTTTGTGACTTTCACTGATGGTCTCATGACAGCATTGTCTCATGTCTGCTTTCCTAGATGAAATAAATAAATAAATACAACTTTTTTTTTCTTTCAATGAACTAAAGAAAGAGAGAAACAAAAAAAAAAGAGGGAGCAAAAAAGGAAGGGAGGGTGAAATACAGGTAACAAAGGAAAAATACAATTTAAGTCAACATGAGAGGTGAAAGAATGGAGGGAACAAGCAACTGAGGAGAAACAGAAATGAAGAATCAAAAGTATTCTACACTCTACACATATAATTTAGGTTAAATTATTTTACTCTGCTTATTTTATAAAATGAATTAAATCTACCTTGCAAATACTAGTGCAATTAAATCATGTTTCTCTCTTGAAGTCAAACATGAAAGGATAATAAAATTCAATTACACCATTTGCAGAAACAGCTGTCAAATATCTGCTCTCTCTGTTTATTTTGTGAGTCTGAGTGATTTGGGGCCATTGCATGTATGCACGGTGTATATATATCATTATATTAGGAGAACAGGCCACATGCTGTGATCCTTTCTCAAGCTGCTTTTAGCCAGGTTCTTGAACATACAATTTCAAAAATGCTTTTGGCTGAAAGGATGGATATTACACTGTAGTCAAAGACTTAGCTTTGAGGTTTGAACTGGTGTTCAGCATGACCAAAGGCAGTGGAGAAGAGCTGTCAAAGAGAGGCAGCGGGCCCCAGTTCAGGTCCCCAGCTCAACCCCAGCTCCATGGGTTGCAGGGCCAAAGTAATTCCAACCACCTCCTTGGCCTCTCTTGCTCTTTGAGAGCAACGTATCCTAGGTCCTGCAGAGTATCTGCTGCCACATGGCTTCAAACTCAAGAGACAAAGGTATGGTGTGTTCCACCACCCTCCAAATCTCCTGCCCTGCTCCACGCAGTGAGGAGTTTCCTTTCCAGTGTCTGCCCCTCATCATTGCCTCTCCTCCCTCTGACAGTAGCTGGCTCTAATGAACAGAGAGACCGTGACATCCTCTAATTGAAGTGCTCTGCCTCAAGCCCTCATGATCATGTGCCTGTAAGACAAAGGCTGTATCAGCATTAGGAAGGATGCTGCAGCATCAGAGGTGTCACATGAGGTCACTGATGTGCAAACATTCAGAATGACACCTTCACTTGCTCTGCAAACAGGTGAGAAACTGGCACAGAGCAGGAAGGGGAATGCAAGCAATCATCATGGTGTGATTCAAATGGGAGTGAGGTGAGCCCAAAGGCACAGACATGAACTCAAGAGTGATGAAGAAATCTTACCAACCCTTTCCAGGTCACTGGTTCATGGTCAGGCACCCACAAATCCCAAACACTTGACTCCCACCTCACTTTCTCCCCCATCTCATGCTTTAATCTCACCATGACCCGTGCAATTCATCAACATGTCACAAGCTCCGTGGGTTCACAGAAAGCTGCACCTAGCAAAGAGTAACAGGGCATATAGATATTTTACAACCAGTGAGTAGACAAGGTACAGATAACAAGTATGTGCCTGAAACCCTAAACCCCAGCTACCACTACAGCTAGGATCCAGCTAAAGGAGCAGAGAGCATTTTGGAGTACACTTCCAGGGGTGAGCAAACAGGTTGGCCATTCTTCCAAGGTAAAGATGGAGCTCCTTTTGCTGCCCGTCTCAAAGGTGGAAAAAAAAGGCATTTTTCTTTTTGGAGTCAGTTGTCCTGTTCCTCTTTTGTGTGGGCTTCAGATCAAACTTTTTTGAGGCCACTTGATTTTGTGCTGTGTGGCTTGTACGTTCATTGGTACAGATTGCCTGGAAGCCTGAGCAGCTTCTTCAGGTCCTCATGTCCCATGAGACATGAGAAGGAGCTTCCAGCTGCTGCCTAGCATTGCAGTCTCTCACTTGTCCTGGGTTAAGCTGTAGATACATCAAGTGGCAAACGTGGGTTTGCTCCAGCCATGCAGCAATGAATAAACCCTGACTGTATGACTCAGATCATGTGGATGTTGCGTGATCCGAGCAAGGATGCATGGGCTGGCATGTGGGTTAGAAGAAAGTGGAAGAACCTACAAACTGATGTCCTCCTTACTAGGTGGGGAGGCAAGTACTCGATTTCTTCAGCCGTGGCTTCTGTGCTTCATCCTGCCTGTGCCCTCAAGTTTGCAATCTTCTTCAGGAGACACGCAGTGATGCAGGTTTCACAGCACTCACATTTGATTTCAGCAGTGTCTGCCAGGTATGTGCCAGTGAGAAAGACAAAGTGGGTCTTGACTAAGTCCTATAAGAACAGTAGATTTAGATATAAAAAGGAAATGACAAGGAAGGTAGTGGAATTATTTTAACTGTGCAGTTTCTGGAACCCGTGGTGATTTTTGGTAGCTGTACTCAATAGTCCCATATCTTAAAAGACACAGTTTTAAGCGTGGGGTGAAAACGCCTTTGCTGCCTGGTTGGGATGTGCATTCTTTCTCTAGGGAGGACTAAGTTACAGCTTCGTTGCAGAAAAGGCACTTTGGGAGGCAGAGTACTTCTGCCTGCTCATAGGCAGAGGATGTGATATGATAGCGTGGCTTGCTGCCATTGGACCCAAGTTAAAGCTATTAATGCAGATAATTATAGGCGTTGAAATTTTATCAGTGTGCTTTTTCCAGAACCATGTAGCTTAGTACATTTCAGTAGAAACAGGCAACCCACAACAAGCATGCTAATTAGCAAGTGGTGCTGATGGGAGAGACCAAAGAGATGCTGCAGGAAAAAAATGCCACAAATTACTCACAGGATTGGGCATTGCGGCTATCAACCAGTCTCCTGGCTTTGTGGGGTGACGTTTCTAGCCTTTGAAGTCATATTTTCTTTTGACACCTTTATGTGTCAAAGATCAGTCCATGCTGCAATCCCTGATGTTCAGAAACAGATGCACGTGGGTTAGTACAAATCATCGCTGCTGCAGAGAAGTGCAGAAGAGAGCAGAACTAAGCACAGCCTGCAAACCCTGTGGCAGGCAGGCAACGTCTGGGGACTCTGGCAGCCCAGCTGTACTGCTGTGGCCAGGCTTGGGCAGACTTGTTTTGAGCAATGATGGCCTTAGGCAAACCAGGTCAGGCACATGCACTGCACAGCAGGTCCCAGTTGGAAGCCCGACTCTTGGGAATGCCAGGAGACTGCTAGGGCTGCTCCTGGCTGAAGGAAATGATGCTTCACTTCAGAAGCAAATCACAGAGTCTTCTCTTTCACATTCTATAAACAACATAAAATCTGTCAATATGTCTTTTCTTTTCCTTTTTCTGAGCTCTGTCCAAAGTGAATTCTCAGAATTTTCATGAAAACTAACTCACAGCATAATGGAAATAGAGTTAAAAAATACATCTTATATTTTTTCTTCCTGACCTCAGCTTTTTTAAGATGAGAATGTTATGAGGGATAAATGGAGAAGTTAATTTCCAATTTAATTTTAAACTGCAATAGAACAGGTCACCCACTTCTCTGTATGAGGCATCCTGTGCTTAAAGCTGCTGTCTCTTAGCTTGGATCTATTACAAGTGCATTAAGTTAACTTTGAATACTTTCACATTATAACTAATCTGTTACAAAACTCTAAGCATGCCGTCTGGGTGGATTTGCAAAGGCTGCTGTTAGCTGAGCAAAGCCAACCTCCCTCAAGGATCTGCCCCTGTAGGCAAAGGTGAAAGAGGCTGGTATGAAATTCTACTTAAAGTAGTATAAATCAAGGCTCTGACTGGGACTGGGTGAATGAGAATCTTTCTTAGTACAAAATTTCAGTGGGTAAATACTGACTATTCACAGCATTACGGAGAAGAAGTGGAGGGGATTATTGGGGTCAAACTGAAGGAGAAATTTTTACATGTATTTTTCTCAACACAAAAAAAATAAAAACATGAAAAACAGTATTTCAGATCATCCTGACGCACTTTTCTTTAGGCCAGGAGAAAATGTTTCACTGTTGTCTTGCATATCTTCCACAAATCTTACTTTTTTGGTTTTTCTATAAAAAATTTTATTCAACTACTCAATAAATTTTTATTTTTATTTAAATTCAATGGTGGGGATGCTGTTTGAATGTCTGAAGTCACTCTGAAAAATGTTGATGAAATTTAGGCTTTTCTGAAATGGAACATCTTGTTTTTCACATGTCTAAGTGACACTGCATGGCACTTTCAAAATTCCTCCTCCTCCTTACACTTTTTTTTCCCCCCAACTAAAATTATTTGCTGGTTTTGCAAGTAGTTCTATTTAGCGCTTATAAAAAAATTTCCGCATGAACTAGTTGTGCTGGGGCAAGAGGCCAGAAGAGTTGGGCTGCAACAACGACAGTGTGAGAAATGAGTGGAAGGGCAGCAACACAGATAATTGAGGAGGGACGTGGCTGCTAGGTGTCCCGGCTACTATCCTTGACATTAATGCTTAAATTCAGCAAAGGGATTTACAATGTGACACACCAAGAGAGACAGAGTAGGACCCAGAACTGCATTTAAATATTTAGTTTATCACCTGTAATGTTACAATTCTAAGACAAAAGTATAAGCTTAAGTCTAGACAAATATTAGCATCCTGTAAGGGTTTGTGAGGGACTACATGACCTGTATGGAGTTCAGTGATAGTCTTTTAGGATTTTCCCAAAGCTGCTGCAGATGCAGACATGCCAGTGCTTGGAGGGATTGGATCCATGATGTTGTGTTGATGGAGGTGGGTGATTCAGACCACCTGAGAGGGAGATTCACTTATGCCCAGCTCCTCTCATTGTCTCATAGTCCATTCTGTAGTGATAACTTCTGCGGTATCAGTCAGCCCAGGTCTTTATCTTCTTCACCTTTGGCCAGTGGTGCAGCTGGTAAGGGACATAGTGGCTTGCTGTGCCCTCCCCCCCACTGGTGCAACCTCCACCAGTGTGTAGGGATCAAAAAAACTCCAGGGTCATACATCAAGCCATTTCTGACACACAAAATTCACTGTTTCCACATCCATAAGTCATCCAAGTACAACATATATTAGTTTCTATTCATAAATCTTATTACTACTTCTGTTTTCATGATCACCTATGATTCTTTGTTCTGTGGCTGTGGTGTAACTCTGCATACCTGCATCGGTATATGTGAGGGGGTGACCAGGCGTCAGTTTGGTCATCCTGATATGCAAACGAGTGGCAGAGACGTAATGACAGCTCATTCTCCCCAACTCATCTTTGCTGCACATGCAGGCTTTGATGTGGCCACTGATGTGGAGTGGCCACCAGACCTCTGTCTTGCTCCTCTCCACTCCGTGGTTTAGCAAAGCAGTAGCCCTCTTCAACAGCTTCATGGGTGAAAGGATATGCCAGACACAACAAGGACACCACTCAGGGAACATGAAGTTGGAGGAAAACCTGGAGTACAGATCGTCCTTGGAAAGAACTGAGGGGAAACAGAGAGAGGATTATCTGGAACAACCAAAATAAACCAAGAATGTATTCTCTAGTGACAGTAAACTGCACTAGTTCATCCCAGCTCACTGAGGAACTGAATGCAATAAAATTTATTTAAAGTAGATTTGAACTCTATTAAGATGGTCATACAGAGGGTTAAGATCAACTAGAAAAGCAGTACATCTTGCCTGAGCTGGTTTAGATGGGAATGAGAAGAGTGAGAAGTCCCACTTGCAGGTTCAGAAGTGCTTCACAGGTAGGGTGGCAGACAAATTTGTTGCCTATTAGTCTTAAAAGCTCTCATCCACTCTTGCAACAATCTGGGCTCTGTTCATATCCCTATATCTATGTTAGCTGAGGAAGCCAAGAGAAATGCTGAAAGAGCAGACAACACCCTCCAATTCTGCCTTCCTTTGGGTAATGCAGTGCTTCTTGAAGGTAAAGCCTCTGTGCTCAGACACTGTCTGGGTTTCTTCACAGCCTGGGTCCTGAGGCAGCCTCCTGCTTCAAGGTGATAGTGCCAGACCCACAACATGCAGCAGAGCAGACCTACAGAAGAAAATAAGAGGCTGCCTCTGCAGGCAGTAAAGAAAAGCAAGGGCAGGAGCATATTAACACGTAAAGATCAGAAAATCAAGGAAAGCGTTCCAGGAAATGGCATCACAAAAACTGGCAGTTGCTTTTCCCCTCCCTTTTTTCTAGACACTCATCCCTCTATTCTGGATTGGGATGGAAGCATCTGATGGGGCCACGTGGCACTGGGATGTTGCAGTGGTTAGAGCCAAGCAGATCCTCTGGGCCCGTGGGGTCCTGCCCTCCCTCCTATTATTTATGTATCGGGGTGGCTTCTGTGATAAAGGACTGTAGATCTGTTTCTCTTTATGTTTGTATTGTTCTGTGATATTTATGCCAAAGAGATTTATTCATGGGAAAGAGAACTCACTCACAGGACTGGGGGAAGCCTACATATTTTAAGTATTTCTCAAGCTTTGGACTTCTGCAAGCAGTGGTGAAGGGAGGTCAAACAACAGAGCATGGTGATTAAAATGCGAAAACAGTAATTGCCTCACTTTCCCCTGATGCAGAACAAGTATCCCATGCACTATCCTCAAGCACGTATAGTCAAGCACATATAGGAGGATGCTTGAGAGATGTGGGCAAGCAAACAAGTCCTTTTACAGAAAGGAAGGAGGAAGAATTATACTCTCTCCAGAGTTAATTGGAGAGTTATTGCAAACTATAGTTTCTTCTCCACATTGAGGGATAACAGAGTAAATTCTTCACTAGAATAGGTCAGCATTGCTGCTGCTGAGCATCCCTGACCACCAATGGCAAGTTGTTTTCATGCAGTATTCTCTGCCAGTAAATCCACAGCATGCTTCTCAGTTCAGCAAGAGACCAAAATCTTTAAATCCCTGATGGTACCACTTCTCCAGCAGCCCTCTCTGGCTTTGCCTTAGATGGTATCTTTATGTCCTATGTGTTCTACTCTGTTCACTGTTTCTCACAGATTACTTTTCATTATGTGGATGCTTTCCCAATGAAAACAGATAAATATAGGTTAACAGAGAGCTCTTGGGTGTGCTTAGACAGGAAGAATGACTCCACAGTGAGGGCCACAGTGTGGCCACATCATAGTCAAATCTCCACTCTAGGGTCCCCAGGTAAGTCCAGGAAAGAAACTTCCTATGAAAATAGCAGCTGGGAAGACAAAAGCCCAATGCTATGCACACTGGTGAATCTCAACTGTTTCACTTAGTTGCCACCTTATCCTACAAGCAGTGCAATCCTGCCCTCCTTGCAAGGTGCCTCACATGCAACTAGGGAAAGTACTTTTAGGAACCTCTCACAAGCACCATTTGGAATAAGGAGCCACGATATGCAGAAGCTGGTGTTGTACAAGGCTGATCTCTGAAGAAGGAGGAACCAGCACTTGGCCAGGTTTCTTGGCTTAGGATAATCACAGAACACAATCACCTCAGTAAGAGAAGGGGGCAGTATAGACCTCAACCTGAGCTACAGTCACTTGGAAATGTATAATTGAAGAAGGATTAAATAACACTGCATTCTGTATTTACAAGTAGGGGATTCCACAAAAAAATGCTGATAGGAACATGTCAAGGTTAAAATGAAATATCTGATCAATGTGATTGTATACAAAGTACAAAAATATGATGAAAAATGTAGAAGATTTTATTTCTTTAAAAAACTACAACATTCTGATCCAGGTTATCTGATTCCTGGTCTAATCCTTTAATTTAAATTCACAAAAATGCTTCCTGTTATGACAGCAGATGCAGGCATACAAACCCACATTACTACACAGTGGATCTGGGGAATCTCACCAAAGGGGGAAAGTCATATCTCCCTGTAGCCTGTCACCATACTTCTGGCACTAATTGGACTATTTGCGTTGCTGGTTTGACTCACTAAATTGGCAGAAAATAAGCTCAGTCACAAAATAGAAATGGTTAGTCTGCTTTGAAAGTGTTGAGCTGAACTGACTTCTAGTATGGAAAGGATAAGGGCTTGGGAATGGGCTGGGATTTTGTTCAGAAAATGATGGGATAAGGATGCTAAGGGTCTCTGGGACATATGGCTTTGGGGGAGGATTACTGATCAGCAGTCTAATGTACAAAAGCACATTGTACAAGAGGTTTTACTCCACCAGAACACCTCTATCCAGGACCATCAAAGATATGAAAGGCACATGCTTAAGGACCCCTTCTCATCTTCACACAAGACTTCCACTGTCTTTCACATGTGCGTTGTCCCTCAGGCTACAGTATGTGGCTTCAAACTATTCTACCTAACTTGGCCATATCTCCTCCCTACCATCCTAGGATATTCCTGCCACTGCTGTTGTCAGGGAGTATTAAGCCAACTTTTCACTATCTGTCTGGAGGGATTTTTCTCTTGGACTCAGATTGATTGTCCATTGTTGACTCAAGACCTTGACATGGTGCTCTCCATTCCTCCTGCCCATGCATCTCCTTGACAGTCCCACTTCCCCCAAAGTAACAAAAACATTCCTCTCCCTCACTTATTGTGTAGAGCCATTACACCTTAATTTCTGAAACAGAAATGCCATCAAAGGAGCTCCACAATCTTTTAAAATGCAAGGACAATCTTTCTTTTCTGGAACAGCTCCAAGGATATCTTATACTGTGAGTCACCATGGAGGTTTTCATTCACAATTCAGTAACAATTACTCCATTAGCAATACATTTATTAGATCCGTTTATTCCATCTGTGTGTTTATTTTCCAGCTCCTACAACTGGACAATGGTGACTGGGAGGAGGTTAGGAAAGAAGGGGGTTTGCAGTCATTTCCCTGGTCACAATCTGATGTTTCTCAAGTACCATCTGAGGATACCTTGCTGTAAGGGGTATTTCTGCCTTTCTCTCTACCAAAAGCTATTGTCCCCTTTCCTTCCCAATGGGACTGGGGCTCATTGGATCCTTCAATGTGCTGGTTTAGAGACCAAAAGCGCTCAAGAACCTTTTTTTTTTCCTGTGATCTAGCCTTGTGCCTTGGGTCGCTTTGGGGAAACAGGATCGCCAGTGTCAGGGCAAGGGAAAGCAAGAGTACCTTGCTGGGGACAGGGTGCAGGACAAACTTTCCAGAGACAGGTGCCCACTGGGCTCAAGAACCCAAATGGCAGATCATGCTGAGCCAATGGATAGGGAGCACTGCCCACAGACCTTGATACTAGCCTAGATGCTGAACTGCCAGTTTCTTCTTTTCCTAACACTGCTGAGCCTCCCTGACATGTTTCTTCCCTTGTTATATGCATTCACTGAACGTAGTTGTATTAAAAGTGAAGTTTTGTCTTTAGAAAGGGTAATAATCAAACACTCAGCAATGCAAGTGATTACCTATTTGAGAGTTCTTACAAAAAGGACTAAAATTACAGAGTGCAAATACTTCCCTCTGGCAGCCACTCATTCAAACGCAGCCTTGTTCATTAGTAACTGGAAGTGGTTCCTGCCTGCTGCATTTCTCATTGAGCTACATAAAAAGAGGTGAAATGGGAAGACACTTAATGCAATGGCCAGATGCCAGCAGCACAGCCTCCCAATACCATTTTCACTGGAACTGAATGGATCAAATAGGTTACGAATGGCACCTTTTTTACTTGGTCTAAGCATCTTCCTCTGGGTTCCTCTCCTCGCGGTAAAAGAGTTGCTATCTGCAACTGTGGCTTTTTGTGGATAAGTGAAAGATTTCACTCTTCTGGTCTACCAATTAAGTGGTGTTTCACTACCAGTTAGAAACAGAGAGAAGACTGAAATAAAGTGCAACCTTTTGTACTCCGCTTTATAAAAGGATCCCACCTCTTGCAGTTCAAAAGATGGAAGAGAATAACTTTGAAAATGTTATATAAATATATTGATTTATCACTATTCTTGTTTTCATTTAAATAAATGAAATCTGTGGTTTTCTGTGTGACTTCTGGCATTTTATTTTAGTGCTTTGGCTTTTTCCTGGGATGGTGCTGAGGGTATTAGTGTGAGTTACTATTTTTAGCCTAGCTTTTACTCACAAAATAGACTTCTCTTTTCCTGCTACTTGGCTTAACTGCTGTTTTCTGTTCTCAGAAATGTAATAATGATGTCTTTAATAGGAAACTAACTTTCAGGTATCAAAAGACCCTCTAAAATCTGATCAGACAAAACCCAACCTACTCATCTGTTGTGGTTCAAGGTAAATTAGAGTCAGTTTTGTGACTAACTCAGTTGCTCTAAGTAATTTCATTTCTCTGAAAAATAACTGCATGTTTTTGAGACAGTGTTCTCCTCCAAAGTGACAACACAGGGCATTGGTATGCAAAAAGGCCAATGCTTATACTTAGCCAAGGCCATTCTAAGCTGGCAGAAGAGGAGCCACACCTGTGAGGAGGGGCAAATAGGGCAGGTGACCCTAAACTGAGCAGCAGAGTATTTCATCCCATATACGTCATACTCAGTATAAAACTGAGAGATCACAAGGGTCTTGTCCACTTCTGTGATGGCCAGCATTTAGTGAGAACCTCGTTTGTCTGCTTGCTCCTGGTCCCAGATTAGTGCATTCCTGAAGCCAGTTCCTGGGTCCAGTTCCCTCCTCGCCATGGACCCATTCCCTTGTGTCTGCTCTGCAGCGTTTTGGTGACATATAGTCATCAAGGAGTGGGGGCACCATCTCATACATCTGTATGTATTTTATTACTTTCTAATTATTTTCTTCTTCTTCATCATCATTATTATTATTATTATTATTTCATTAAAGTTATAGTTTTAGTTTCCAACCCATTACGTCTTTTTCCTCTCATCTCCCTGTCCCTTTTCATTGAGGGGTGGGGGTGGGGAACGATTTTGGAAACTCAAAAGCATGTTTTTTAGCTGCCAAAATTTAGCCAGGTGGGTCTAAACCTTGACGTCATCATTAGGTTTTGACGTCGTATATTCTTTGGCAAACAAAAAATACCTTGTCAAAGAGCAGCTGTCAGGCTCATGTCCTGACCAAATCCCAGTCTGGCAAACCTTAATTGCAGTTTGGGCTGGAAAACTTTTTTCACTCACGACCCTAGAACTTCTGCAGGCCACATTTCATACCAGATGTGAATTTCCTAAAGTAATTCCTGCTGTATATAGAGGACTAATCTAAAGCCTTTGAAGTAAGAAGTAAGACCTGCTGTTGGCTGTGGATCACACATGTATGGGCTGTAAAGATATTTTCAAGTCCTTTGCGATAAGAAGACCACATAGATGCAGAACATCATTACAGGCCAGTAGAAGTGTCTGTGATTAATTTAATATGGGAATCTGCCTATTGTCTTCAATGGGAGACATATTTCAGAATAAATATGAATAGAAAACGTATTTTTCCATCCTTGAAAGTTTTTGGAATGGCAAATTTTCTTCTGTCCTTGCACCAGTATGAGTCTACTCATACTCATACTCTACTATTGGAGAGCTGCTGTCTTCAGTTTCAACAATGGTAAAAAAATACACAGCAAGGTGCTGAACAACTAGCCTCCCCAAGGATAGTTTCATCCCAAATGGAATATCCTTGAAAAAGCCCCTCAGTTTCAGTGAATGGGCATGTCAAGATGAAAAGAAAAAAAAAATTCCTGACAGGGAATTTTGTTACAGACAGTACTAAGCAGAAGCTGCTACTGAGAAGGAGACTCGGAGGTATTTGGCTCCTGCCAGACATTGTTTCTTGGTTTGATTAAGCTCTTAATCTTGTGTTTCCTCTGTGAGTATCAAGCTCCAGGAAAATGCCTTATTCAGATGCCTAAAGGGAAATAAGATTCAACTTCAGACAAACAACAATCATAGCTCTATTTTTGATCGTAATCTGGGGGGAAGTGTATCATGGATCACCATGGCTTGATACCTCCGAAAAATCGACTTTGGTAGTCAGAATTTAAGAATCTGTCAGAGCTAATCACTTCAAATAATGCTGCAATGGGAGATTGGACTTGCCACAAGAAGCAATTGCAGCAGGAGATAAAAAGATTACATGCTGAATGATCTGATGTGAATAAGAAAGATGCTATTCTTAAAGCTTCGGTCTCCCATGATGCTGTATTTCAGCTTTGGGCTTTTTGGTAAAGCTAAACTAGAATTGTGCACTGGTAACGTCAGAGCAAACAGCCACAGGGATGGGAGGAGAATTCCTACTTCAGAAACATTCGTTGAATTGCAGTTATTAGTATTTAAATCAGCAGCAACTGAAGTCACTGAATCTGAGCTGCACAGTGCTAGGCTTTATTCCATTCATTATGATACACAACCATTGCCCCAAGGAGCATAAATGTGTAAACAGATGAAACACATATGGTTGGAAGGAACACCAGGAAGAAATTACCTGCCTGGTGCTTAATATCACATCAGCGTCAGAACAAAAAACACAATACAAGGTCCTAGTGTTCTACCTGCTGCAGACAAGCATCCCCCAACGCTTTCTTTCCCCAAGGATTCACAGTTTGCATTATAGGAAACTCATTGTGATGAGACTTTAATCTGGCAGAAATAGGGAGGGAAATGACAGCAGCAGAGAAAATGTAAATTCCTTGAGTTAATTACCTGTTCTGCTTTGACCTCTGAAATGAAAAGCTGTTTGGAAATAAAGCATGAAAAGAGACATCCCTAAGGGAGCAGGTGTTGAATCCAGGTCTACGTAGGATATATCTGGGCACCTTTTCAGGAAGTTAAAAACTGCTCTGCAGAAGCTCAAACATCCGAATAACAGTAGGTGTCAGCTGTGGTGAAACCTAGGCTGGCAGGCTCCATCCAACCCTAGTCAAGCCACATACAGGAAAGGTGAATTCAACAGACAGAGAAAGGAGTTTCTTAGGAAGATTAAGGAAATGCTGTCATAGGATGAGAGACTGCAAAAGACTATCTCAGCAGTCTGGTTCCAACTAAACACAGCAGGAGGAAAGCATCAGGTTGGGAGAGCAGCTGTTAAAGCTACAGGATGATGTTAAAAAAGCAGTAAATGAGCAAAAGTTTTCCATAAATGCACTAAGCCTTAGAGCATCCCTTGCTGATAAGACTAGGGAGGCAAAAACTAATGATGCTCTTAAAAAGGAGCTAGGAGAGCTTATGAACTGGATACTGCCATGTGCTTCTCTATGAAAAAGGGAATGGAGCTACTTAGTACTCCCAGGCCTTTTTTTCCTACAAAGATGCAGGTATTCTTAAAAATATACTTTTCTAGAAAAAAAATTAAAAGGCTCAAAAATATTGTAAAGTCTTTTTCCTATCGTAACATCATGAATTATTTTATAAATCAGGGAATACCTGTTAATGTCTTGGAGAGGCTCTTGTGATAGGGTCATTTAGTGTTGGGGGTTTTTTTTCAACTCAAATTTCACATTTTTAATAATTATACTTCTAAAACCTGAATTGTTTTGACTGAAAAAATGTGAACTCCCCCCAAAATGCAGGAAACTGAAAGAACAAACATCGCCATCTGAATAGCAAGGCAGTGAACTGCAGTTATCCTAGAGATCATAAAGATATATTTATAGTGATCTCTTGAACTCTCTGAAGATGATTCATTTTTCAAGAAAGTTTGAAGCCTGCCTTTAAAGGAAATTTTTCCTATCATGTACACCTATATCTGTTGCCTCCAGCAAAAAAAAAATCGTAATACACTGTGTTGGTATTGGTATATTAATCATGCTTATGTGATGATTATTCTTGATAACGCAGCATAACAATAAAATACAGTATTAAGATAGAGGTCTGATTACATGTCATTCAGCAAGGGTTGAGCCACTATATTTAGGTGCTGACTAATTTAGGAGAGCATTTATCCATCTTCCTGAGGGATTTCTGCAGCTCCCATTCCCGAGGTATCTGAAGACTTCACAACCATCTGAGTATTTCACTCCCAGTGTTCCTGCAATTTTGGAAAGTGCTGACCTCCCCTATCTATCACCAGCCTCCCCAGGCTCCTGGCCTCTGCTTGCCATGACGGCTTGTAATTAGCACACCTCTCGGCTCTCCCAAGGGTGGTAAAACCTATATTGCTTCGCCCTTACTCCTGATGTCACCCCAACAGGGCTGGACTGAAGGGCATACTCCATGAAAACTTCATCTGTGATGATGGAGATTTGATTTGTGAATAGAGATATGATCACCCAGATGTACATTTTCACCATATGTCCCCAAAAATATTGGTTTGAGTTAACTGAGCCTGATTCTTAGCTAAAATATGGGCACGATACTTTTCTCCCACAGTGTTCACAGGAGGAGGGAGAGAAGAGAGTGTATAAGTAGGTACAAATGCTCCCTTTCTAATTCTCCTCAACAGTCCTTAGAGTGTATCTCTCTCCAGTCCTGGACACTGTATTCATCTGTAGGGTAGCTCTAAGGAAGCATCCTTACATAGGAGGCATGAGGTCCTCAAATCTGCACTGCTGCCGAGACACGTTTACTGGGAGCTAGAAAAAAGCACTGCTCATATCTAAGATGAGGAGCCACAGCTACAAAACCCTCAGGGACAGCAGTGACTTTGAAAAAGCTCCATGTCTGGGACAGATACAGAGTCTTGTAGATAAAATTTTTTTAGGACCCTGTGAACTGACCTTGCAAGCAGACCTATCAGGGGTAAAAGCTGGAGGAGGTAGCAAAAGGCTGGCAGAGAGCCTGGCAAGGAGAAGCTGCGAGAGTGAAGATAGCCCAGGAGAGTGAGGAATCACCCATCACTCAGCCCAGAGCTATAGCAACACGAAAAGACAAGACAATCAATCTTTCTAGCTTACTTGGCTACATGATCGAGGAACATTAAGCACTGCATCATGGGGTTGCTGTACTTGGAAAAGTATTTTGAGTCCAGAGTGTCCTGAACTAGAGCGTACTAAGCAAGGCTAGATGGGTGGTTATTGATTCATTCTCACAGAAAAAACTAACTCCTCGGCATAGCAAGGAAGGACCACACATAAAGATCATGCACATGAGATATACAACTTTTACTCTCCTTTAGTCAGGATCCAGGCAATGAAGTACATATGAATGTTTCTGGCAAGAATGCAATCTCACAGAGTGCAAAGAACGTGATGTACTCAAGGTTAGAGGTGGCTGAGCCAGAGGACACAGGAACTCAGTCTCACCTCAGCACAGGGACCCATCTATCCCTGCTTTGTAACAGGTGTATGACCAAATAACAGGATCATATTTGATTGCCCCTCTTGGAAATGTCAGGTCACCATCACAAGGGCAGCTGGCTGAAGTGAATGTAATTTTAAAATCACTGCATTTAGTTATGAATAAAGCTAGCAGAAAAAAGGAAGTATAATTTATTATTGTTATTCATAGGGGGGTGTTGTGTCATTTTTGCTTTCAAATTGCTTCTTTGGAAAAAGAGATGTGTCTCCCTTTTGGCTACGTGACAGTCAGATTTGCAACTGGTTACAACCTGAAGGATAGATCAGGTATTTGTCTTTGCTAACCAAGAAAATAGCCTGTGCATATGCTTAAACATGTTAGTACATTGGAACTGCCGTTCACAATTCTCTAAATAGTTCCGTTTTTTAAATTCCTAATCTATGTAAAGATAAATTTGGACAAAGATTAGGAAACAGCTGACAATCCAGAAAACTAATGTTTAAACTGATACTATTAGCTAAGTCAAACATTACATGTGCTGGATAGAAGTCACTTATCAAAATATTTTACAGTAAAACATATGGTTTCTTCTCCAGAGAAAACACACTAATGGAAGTTATTTTCCTGTTGGAGTTCATTTGGATTGTAGAACTAGCAGATCTCAGCCTAATTGTTACTCCTGGCTTTGAAAAGAAAAAGAAAAAACCCTTCCCTCCTTCATTGTCTATTCTGCTTCTCATCTTTGAGTGGGTTAACTGTTGAACTGATGTAAACTAGAAACATTTTTCAGAGAAAATGTTATTCAGCTGCAAAAGGGATCTCAGTTGTCAAAGTGATCCACTGCTTCAGTGAACTCTCACTCCTGGCAATCAGCCCGTTCGACCAGTTTTTAAGATTTAAAACAGTTCATCTCTCCTGACAAATGTTATTTTTAAATCTTCACTTTTCTTATCCCCCAGAGGAAAGAGTCCAGATCTTTAAGGCTTTAAGCAGCCTCCACAGCCTGTCTTGTCTGTATCCCTCTTCTTCCTGCAGGCTGCAAAGGCAGCTGGCTATGGTACGCCCAGATACCGCTGGAACCTCTTGCATAGGGAGGGAAGATGGGAAAGAGGCAGGAGATGCTACAGACAGATGCTATAAGAGTGGAGGAGACAGCTCCCCAACTGGCCCACCCTGAGTTAGATGTCTAAGTAATTCATTGGGAGAATTAAGATTAGCAATTGGTTTACTCATAGACTAAGATAATGACTAAACTAGCCAATACACATCTGAAAAGAGAGTAATGCCTACATCCCACCCTTCTCAGGTACTTTGCTGACTAAGTTGCTGGGTAAATACTGCAAAAAATCAAGATGCTCAACTATCACTTCAAGAAGTAGATAGGGACTCACTGCATTTTAAAGTTTGTACGTAACCATGACCTATTTTTGTTCTGAAAGCAACTTATGCTCTTCACATATGGATGTTTTTGAAAGCAGCCCCAAAATAACAAGCTCCAGTTGGTTGGAAGTGAGAGCACAGAAGAATGAGCAAAGCTGTAAACAGCCAGATTCTCCAGGGAAATAAGCAGCAGTTAGGAGGTTCTAAACAAATGCTATTTCATATCTTTATAGGCTTTATTAGACATCTAGAGGAGGAAGTTTGACTTGGAAACTCCCCATCTTTGCAATTTCTTTGGCAAGTAAGTCTTGAATGGAAAATACATAGTGTCTCATCATCAAATCTCAGATGCTGAGGGAGCACTGATTAGTGGTTTCTGAGGATATAATCTCAAAAGTGGTTCCCACAGATTTGGAAGGTGCATAAAACTGCTCTAGTTGCTGGAGACAGTACCCAGGGATCACCCCAAAGCTCACACCAGACAGTCAGTGCTCTGGGCCAGAGACTGAGAAAGATATGGCTCTCTCCAGAGAGATCTCCCCATCACCTGGTCATGCAGTACAGTGTGAATGTCATGTGTCTTACTGAGAGGTACCCACACAAGAGTGGTTGCATCTACATTGCATAGTGCTTGGCCTTGATCCTTCTAGGGCACCCATGTGCACTGAAGACATTTATTAATCCTCTTGTGTTTACTCTTCGCCCACAACCCTGGCTTTTGGAGTCTGAAATTATGAGGGCTGTGTTGCCGCCTGCCAGAGTGTTTTATAGTTTGATGCTGGGTGTGTAAGTTGCTTGCCTTGGAAGGCAGTATAAGCGACATGCAGGCATGCAGTGCCTGGGGGGCACAATACTGGAGGGCTGTGTAGGGCTGAGGAAGGCAGGTATCTTGTGGACTCCACCATACTGCTGGAAAGGGAGAGCTGAATTCCCATTGAAGGACATACAGCTTTTGCCTCAGTAGTGGCTGTTTATTTATTCCAAGAATGGTCCTGGTGAGCTACCATGCGCATAATGATCCCATGACAAGGACTCAAGAGAGGAGTTGGAAGTCAAGTTATTGGCAGCATAGATATGCTCTTCGATATCCTGTCCTGTGAGGTATAGAGAGGTGACCCAGAATCATACCAGCACTGTCCTGCAACTGGGATGTAAGACACACAGAGTTCACAGTCAAAGCAGCAGACAACTCTTCAGGTCTTGAAGGGTCCTGAAATGCCTTTTAGTATCAAAACCGTATTTTTTTCTCCTCCTGCCTCTATGTTGCCTTGGGTGCTGTTAGGGCAGAGCCTCCGTCTGTTCCCAGTGCAGGATGGCTGTTAGTGCTTATACCAATGCAGGCTGTTTGAGTGAGCATCATTCCATCATCCAGGTGGTAATTGCGACACAAGGCTGCACTGACCCATGATTTCTGTTTTGTACTTTTCTCCCAAGTGAGCTGTATGCTAAAGCACCCTCTGCATAGAGCCGTGCTGCACAGTGTTTGGGAGATGTCAAGTCCCATCTCCCCCCACATGCATACACAGCTTTCCAAATTACGCCAGCACTGAACAGAGCTATCTCATCTATCAGCCTCTGGTGTTTATTTTCATATGACAAAAAAAAAATATTTGAACTTGAAGGCTCCCAGGAAGACTCTGGAGTCCAGATCGAGGCTTAAATCAGGAGTAAAAGTCACAGATATTTATATTAACATTCACAGTCTTTTTGCATATGGAAAATGCTTTAAGGAAGACAGAGTTGTCAAATATACAGCAGATTTTACCGTGCAACTCTACATCCGTGTTCATGTTCAGAGTGGCTAATGAGTTTTGCAGCCATATGGAGATGACATATTTTGATCCTGGAGTAAATATGGCATTGTAAAATTCCATATTTCAGTAAAAAAAATTGAAAGAATAGCTTCGTCTACCAGTACTGAATACATAAAGAGGAAATTACACCTAACAGACTTTATCAAAAAGGAAGAGGTGGATGCTGGGAAGGACTACTTGATCCCTATGTCCCATTTAGGACTGGAGTCTTAGTGATATGGTTGAATCACCTCCAAACCCTCCCTGAACAAGTGTAATTGATACCCTCTGGAACTGACTCCAACCAATATCTCCAGTTGTTCTTAAACACTCCCTTTTGAAGAGTATGGAATTGCATTTTTTGCTACTGACTGTAGCAACACACAGACCATTCATGAGTCGTGCTCTGACAGTGACGCCAGGCTACCATACAAGGCTTTGACTGCAGACATGGGTTACTCTGATGGAAACCATGGCAATCTTTCACCACTCAGTGGTTAATTACTCGCAGTATGTTGGGATGCTTCACAGGTACAGATTTGGCCAGGACTGGCTTTCATAGTTACACTGCATTAGTCTGTCTGTAAGTCCTTCATCCAGACTTTAACAAGAGAAAGACAACCTCTTAGTCTCTTCCAGTTAAGATCTTGCATAAGCTGTGAATTACAAGATTTAATACCTCTTCCAGGGTGGATTAACAGGCTCTGATTCTACCTTCTTCTTTTAACTCAGATGGGGATCTACAACTGTATAAATGAAATGAGAACTGCATCTATATCTGTGCCAAGAAAATGTGCTAAATATACAAGTAGGCTGAACTGAATCTGATTTAATCTTCAAAGCAGACACATTTTGAAGGATTTGATTTCTTTTCACTTCTAGAAGTCAAGCTCTTGCTATAAACCTGTACCTACAGAAAGATACTCTTTGAGGCAACCCGCTAGCCCTTCCTTTCACTTAAAGAGTACCATAACACACACTAGTTAAAAAGAGGAGCCACCTCTGTCTCAAAGCCCTAATAAAGAGTGGAGAAAGCTCAGAGGAGCTTGCTGGGCAATTTTATCTCCTATCTCTCTAAATATATACACTCAGGACTAGGAGCAGAGTCATAAACCAGATTCACCTCCAGCTAGGGAAAGACACTTTTGTTGTAATGAGGTTTCATCTTGTTGGTCATTATGACAAAAAATGTGGGAGAAGCACAAGCATGCACACTGTTCATGAGGAGATGCACAGACAATGGTAAATTGATAGCTGCTTCCTATCGAACACTTACCTGTGGCTTGCCAGCAAAATGAAAATCCACCTGGGCAGGATGAGAGGAGGAAACCCTTTCAGTGGGTGCCAGAGTGCAAAGGGTTGTTGCCATTTTGGAAGAGGACCAATAATCAAAAACTTTGCAAGACAGTATTTCCCAAATGAGCCATGCTGAAAGAAGATTAGTACAAGATATCGCCTGCCCAGCCTGGATTAGATCTGTGACAAGGATGCCTATTTTTCTGCACTATGGCACTTTGCTTTCAGGAAGGCATAGAGGTCACAGCTTGGTCAGCCATGTGCTCATGGCCTTTGCAGAGACACGTCAGAGCTGGGCTTAAAACCATTCTGGCAGTGTTGATGGCTTCAGTTAAATCTGCCTGTTTATTAAGGAGACATTTGTGCAAACACTCTCCTGAGCTCTGCTATCTCTGTCTGCATAATTTTTTTTTTAGCCACTGTAGCTCCAGCAAACAGCTCTGCAGCCCTCCTCCTGCATAACTTACTTCAACAAATCTCACCACCAGTGATTCTCCAGTCTATTGTGCTAAGACTCCAGAAGGTATCACAGGTGTCAATCACCTCCATCCCCTCCAAGGTGGAGGTGTTTTGAATGAGCTCAGAAGGATTTTGGAGCACAGCAGTGCTTTTCAGAGAGCAGAGGGGAGACAACTGGGTTCTGGGAAACATTTCTACATTTTTGCTGTCTAACAAAGAGTTTCATTTAGGAATGTCCCTCATTTGTTTTACTGTTGCTAAAAATGCACAAGGAATTGCTGCTGACAGACTCATCTGCATCCAACCGAAGTTTCTCCCTGTGCCTAGAGCTCCCCGTAGGTTTGCAAACAGATGCATAGTAGGTGCAGCACGATAAGACTGAGAGGAAAGAAGCAGAGAAGATTACATCCATATGTTGCAATAAGGTGCTCTGGGGAGGTGGGGTGAGCAGGAAGGTGCAGGCTGTCACCCTCCTAGTAAAGCAAATGGGAGCCCCAGTCCACCCAGGAGATGGTACTTAGGGGAGTCTCTGACATGTGTGCGCTTGCACAGGAACTGTCTCATATCATCTGTGTTGTTTAACGAGAGCAATATACCTTCACTTGCAATAGTCTGGGGCACCTGCCAGCTGAGCTGGTAAGATGGATGCAAAGCTGTGGGAAGGTAATCATTCATCATAGGATGCCCAGAACCTGCCATGAGCAGGAGTTCCTGCTAGAGAGAGCAAATATCTATCTCTTATGTTAAAGGGAAAAAAGGAAGCAAGAAAAGAGGTTAATGCTGCTTCCTCTTGGTAAAACTTAGAGCTGCAAGACCCAACAAACTAATCATGATCTAAGCTTTAACAGCTGTAACTGTAATTGGACCAAGAAAACTAGTTGATCTGTAGCATGAAAACACAAAACACCACAAAAAAAGCAAATTGAGTTTGCATTGTGGGAGAATCTGCACTACATGGGTGTTGACTGTCTCCACTTCATTAACTAAGTTGCCTTTCCAGCCTCCCCAAGATAACAGAGCCCATTCGAAAATCTGCCTCTAAAATGCCAAAGCTCCTAAGATGCAGCAACCACATCAAGTTGCCCCATAAATAAATGCAGTTTTAATTACTGCTATCAATCAGCCTGCAAGCAGTAGAACAACCAGCTCACCTAGATGATTAGCATTCCTGCTTCTGGAAGAGCACGAGTTGAGCCTCTCTGAGGGAGGCAAGTGTTGATTGACATCTTCCCACCCTCACAGCACTGCTGTCTCCATCTCTAGGAGAAGGGTAAGCTCCCCTTCATCCATTTCTGACAGCATCATACATCACCTCTCAGTTTCCTGCAATATTAATACAGTGACACCAAAAAAAGAACAACTTTAGATCACAGGACAGCAAGGGAGCTGCCCAGGGTCAGATTTTAGAAGCAAAGAAAATTCTTCCAAGAGACAGTTAGATGTACAGCTTTCCATTTTAAGCTGTGCATTCCTTCCTTATTTATCCACACTGCCTCCCAAACCGTCTTTGTAACAGCAGACTAGACCTGTAACTCTGCTTGTGAGATTTCCCTGTAGTGCTGTGCCTGAAAGCTGAGATGTGCTGCAGCATGCCCTAGGAAGACCCCTGGGACTCTTGTCAGAGGTTTGTTTATGAAAGACAAGGCTGTGCATGCAGTTTGGGCTGTCTAGGGGTAAAAAAAGGCTGCTGTTCATTGTGATGGTGTGTTCTTGCAGAGTTGTATAGATGGAGGAGGATCTGAGTTGGTTACACCTTGCTGGAAGAGAACCACTCCCTCTAGGGTGCTTCGCAGCACCTAAGTCTGTTAAGTCATACAAACAACAAAAACCAGTAAGGCTTTCACCGCTCCCCCTAGAGATTATTCCAAAGCCAGTCAGATCCCAGCATTCAGAAGCTGTTGTGGTATCAGGCAAAATGTTCTTCTACTCAACTAATGCTGAACATTTCTCTCTTTTCCTTGATGTCTGCATTCTTGGGGTGTTTGTAGACTATGGTTTTGTCCTCTATTAATCTCCCTTTTTAAGGCATCTCCCATGTCTTGCTACTTACAGAGGGATAGATAGACAGCCACTTCTTCTTTCAGACAAAGGGTGATTTTCATCAGGCAAAGAAATTGTTAATGCAGTTGGGGATTTTTGATGTGGTTCTGTATGTTTACCAAGACTGTACGGATTCCTGCTTCCATGCTCATAGCAGGCATCACATGGGTAGGGAGGGCTTCTTTCCTCTTGGGTGCTAAAATAGCATATAGCATATATAAAACTGTCTAATCTCTTGATTTACTGAGGTATCACAGAGATCTTCATTTGATTCGTGTGAGAAGCTCAAGAAGCCAGAGAGGAGAAGGGAGAGGAATTGTTCCAGGGGTCATGGGAGAGCTGCATGGCTATCCTCGCTTGCAGCAGTAACACTTTTTTTCAGAGAAACATCAACCCAGCAGAACTCGTGGTGCTCAACTCTTGAATCATCAGGGATGCGATGGTCAGGCCACACTCCCAGAGATCTGGGTGCACTCCCTGCTCTAAAAAAGGCAAAATAGTGATATCAAAAGCAGGTTTCTCTCTTTGCACATCTCTGTGGTGGAGTCAGGCAGGGTGTGAATGAAAGGACAGGAATATGTGGCCCAATGAGAGAAATCAGTTGGACTCCAGGCAAGGAGTCACGGCACAGTCCATCATTCCCCAGGATCTTTCTTGTAAAGGATCACATTTGGGCTCATTATGTCAAGAGCTGGTTGACCAAAGTCACATAAATAATAGGTATTGCCCTTCAACGCTGTGACAGAAACCGATGCAGGCCAAACTGTTTTTAGTTTTCTGGCTGACATACATGGTCTGTGTAGCCAAGATAATTTCCTGCCTGCCATTTCTCTCATGTGTCTCTTTAGCCATTGTTGCTTTGCATTTGTCCCGTGCCCTGGGGAGCATCTGTGCTTTGTGTTGTTTTCAACGGTTAGCATTGTACACAACTTGACCTTACTGTATTCTCTCTATATAACTTCTCTCTTTGGGCTGCTGAGGGAAACATGGTTGGTGCTTGTAGATCAGGATCAGTGTGAATATCTCAGGGTTACCTATGACTACAAGCTGAGTTTCAGAAATTAAGTGCTTTTTGGGTTCCTTTCTGAGAACTGGAGAAGGACCAATTGTGTCGACTTCACTATGCAGCCATCCCTCTCCCTGGAGTTTCATAATAATATCCATCTGTTCTTTAGCTTGCTTACGAGAAAGGATCGTGGGGTTACAATTAGCACATCTTATTGAGACCATGTTTAAAAATATTCACTGCCCATCTGTGTGGAGAGAAAAATCCATTTCTGTTAACGAGGTTGTTTTCCTCCTGACGCTTGCTGTCTGCAGCATCCAACTTGGTACAATGACTTTTGGGAGAAGTGAAGAGCTTTACAAGTGGACCAGTGCCTAACTTTGAATGAAACTGGCCAGAGTCAACTTTGAAGAGTGAGAGGAAAGTTTAAGTTGCAGGGACGCAACAGAAGAGCACAAAGCAGGGGAAGTATTTGTAATGTTTCCCATCCACATCCTGAGATCCCACTGGAGACAAAACCTACAACGGCACAGTGCTATGCTTGGGGCACATCATCTAACTGTTAGGTGTACCTTGTTAAGCCTATGGTCACTTGTATCCTGTTGGCCAAAAAGGGGACATGAATGGTGATTTTGCAGAGCACAAACACCATGTTGACTACAAATTGGGATCTGTTTGTCTTACAGGGGTTCTTAGAGGCCTTGTGGCAAGAGTGCCAGCTGTTCCCCACAGCCACTCACTCCAACTCCATGATGCTCGATCACCGTATCTGTGATTGTCTTTTACTCTCCCTGACAACAACGGACAACAGAATGCAACAAAGATGTGAAAGACTTTGGCTGTTCTCTCATTTAAGGGTGGCTCTGGTAATCAGGCCAAATTTAAGAAAATGACTGGCAGGGAATGCTTGTAAATCCCTGTGTGAGCAGACAGATTGAGGGGGGTAGCCACCGGTGTGGAAAACAATGAGCAACTCTGCTGTCCCTCTGCCATCTCCAGCAAGAAGACAACTCCAAGAGCCACTTGGCTCATTTTTAAATTTATCCCGTTTTGACTTCCTTCTTAGGACTGGCACTATCCTCCAGCAGCAATGAAGCATTACAAAAGGCACTTACCATGTCTCCCACATGATTTGGCTTCCTAACCGTGTCTGTATGCTGGGTTAAGCTTGCTGTTGGTGTCACAGCAGGGAGAAATGCAAAGCAGCCATGGTTCTATGGAGATACTTGAAAGAAATAACAGGCAGCACACCATGCTTGGCTGTGCAGTCCATGTGTACCAGCCAGAAAACTAAATGTAAGCTTGGCCTTCGTTCTGCATCGGTCTCTGTCACAGCTTCAAAAGGCAATACTCCCTCTATACTCAATACTCCTCAACTCTGGCATGCTGCCTGAGTTTGTCTTTCAGGACACAGAGTTGGTGAGGAAGATGGATGTTGTCTCTGTGGGGTAGCAATGTCTGACAGTTTGAATAAAGCTGAGGGATGTCTCCATCACCACAAGCAGATGCAGAAGATATTCCAGGAAATCTCTGTGCTGCAGCTTTGAGACAGTTAGAGAATGTAAAACTTTTAACTTAAGCAGGAGTTAAAAACTGTGCTGTAACATATTTCTTGGCGATTTATGACTTCTTGTGATCTCAGTGGAGTCGGGTCTGACACTCTGCAGTCTTAGGTCTGCTTAGCTTCCTTTTGCAATAAACAGAGGAGAGGTGACAGTGCCTGATGTTTCCTTCTTACAGTCACCTGCAACTTTCATCTTAGTGTCATAACCTGGGGTTATCAGAAAAGGTAGCCTGAAGGGAGCTTACAGGTCCAAGGTTTAGCTTGCCTGGGTCCAGGTGAACAAACTACAACTTTCTTCCTAATTGTGAGCCCAGTGAGTCTGGGTTTGCTCTGGACAGGCTCTGGCAGGAACAGCATTCCCCTCTGGAGGTGGTGGTGCAAGGTGCTATCATCCCTATTTTTCCTTTACAGACAAAATCTATTGAGTCCTGTGGGCTACACACAGGACAGCTGAGTGACAGGAGTTGGGGCTGGGGGCTGGGAAAGCTGTTAAATGATGAATGTCCTTTAAGGCAGTTTGTGTACCTCTTTCCTTTCCACAAGTATATCCCACCTTAAGAACAGCTGGGGTGGGCTTGCCAACTCCTTCTGTCACCTTCCCCTGCTCAGTCCCATCCAGAGGATAAGAAATGCTGGGAAACACCCCAAAAGAATGTGTATACATTTGTTTTTCTCCAGCAATCCATATAATAAATGCCCTGATGTTCAGTGTCTGGAGTCCTGGAAAACTTCACCCTGGCTAGAGACGATATCCCTAAAGAAAAAAGCTATCCAGCTATAGAGCAGGTAGTGAACTAAACTTTACTCAGGCAAATGTTCCTCACTCACTCTGATGATCCATGCTTAAAGAAGCTTGGTCTGGTTTCACGGAGAAACATAGCAGGGCATGTTTGGCAGACCAAGGATCTGAGGGATATCAAAACCCTAGTATCTGGGCAGTCAAGGTTTTTGCTTATGTAGTGGCTATGTAGGAAGTCCTAGCACCTCCGACTACGTGCTAATGGGACACTGAAGGTGTTTGTAGCAATGTCAATACTACCTTGCCAAGCAATTTGAAGGATGAGTCGCCTCTTCCAGAATCATGAGTTGTCTCTTCTCCAGTCATGAGACTGGCTTGCAAGTTCTTAATTTTTATTTTATGACTGAAAAATAGGAATAACTTATGGTTGCTTCCAGACCTTTGAATCTGTAGAGTTAATTCAAACTATGCTTACTGAGTTTTCTCTGCATTCATGAAAATTTTGGTTTGTTGCTTGCGTGTTGCCTTACCTGCTTTAAAATAAAAATAAAACTGAGATACTTTTTTTCTCTCATCAGACAGATATAAATCCAGGAGGACTTGAATTTCATCAGCTGTTAGCAGATTTACCATAAAAACACAAGGATTTTTACTGGTTATTGAGGAGCCTTATGCTCCATTCAGTGCAGTGCCCTTTTGCACCTCTGACCAAGATGCCTATCTGTCCAATTTAAAGCTCTCCCTGCTGGCAAGAGTTTACATTAACCCAAACAGAGTGAGGACATCTGGTTTATTCTCTACTTGCCCTTTTCAATATTCTCAAATAAAATTTGTGTAGCATGATAGATACAGTTGCTACTGGCATCTAAAAAACTCCAAACTGAGGATGCAATGAGCCAAAGTGAAAGCAAATCTCCAATCAACCCCATGAACATCTATGTGCTGGAGGAGCCTCTTAGAGATTCATTCTACAGACAAAATCCCTGGCTTTACTTCACCATCCTCCTTTACCTATAGAGGGAGGACAGAACAGCTGCTGTTCACCTGAAAATGCTTAGTGCCTAAAACTTCCAGCCTATTAGCAATGGGATCAAAAAGCCATCATCTACCTTCTTCATCTTGTCCTTGAAGATGCAGGATTACATTTCTGCGATGCGGGTCTGGAGCACAGGGTTTTGTAAGGCGGGGTGTGCCGAGACCCACCAAAGGCTACAGCATAGCCGTCAGGGGATCATAAAGTTTATTTTTAGCGGTGCACTGTGCACCTGAAGCACCCTCGGGTGGCAGGCAAAAACACTGACCCATTAACTGTTCTCAGGACAGGCTCTGGTGGGTGGTGGTTTTAGTGAAGAGTGCTTTGGAGGATCCCACTGTTGCCCAGAGAAGCCTCCAGAGGAGATGGAAGGGGTTGACTTTGCAGGAAGCACAAAGCTCTGGCAGATTGCTGCTTTCTGCTTAACTACCAAGGATGTGAATGACAAGGCTTTGTGTGTGCCAAGAGGAGGGAGGTGCCCTTTTGCACCTTCCCAACCTGCTTGTTGTATAAGCGTGAAAGCACAGAGCCTGATGTTGCTATGCCAACTTATGTCCCTAGTTCCTCTCCATTTCCCTGTCTGAACAACGACATGGGCCTGTAGGAGTGGGAGCCCACCCCGGAATAATCCACTTGCAGAAAAAGCTTTGTACTATCAATGGAGCAGATTGAAGGACTTTGGTGTGCTTGTGTACTGGCGGCCCTCATACCACCAATGAGGGACTGCACCAGAGTGAATGATTTGCAGCATTTCTGCTTCGTTATCCTGAGTGCTTTACCTTTGCTTCCAGTCCTCATTGGCAGCACCAAGCCCGTGCTGTCACTCATCAAAGGAATCACAAGAGTAGCATGAATATGTGTGCCTGGTTTCCTTTCTGTAGCACTAAAATAGTATAAAGTGCCTTTCAAAACACTGAGAAGGAGGAATCACTTTTTCCAGCACTTACATAAACTGTCTTCAAGTGCAAAAGTGGAAAACGTTGAACTCCTATGTTCTTTCCCTTTCCCTTTCCATAAGAAGGGCACTATACTGAATTACAATGTATGGTAAAAGGGTGAAATCCTTAGAAAAAAACCTGGTAGGTGGCTTATGAAGCAACCGGAAGATGAAATAGCTGAAGTATTTGTGTTTTGTCGTAATTAGCAGTAATTTCTAGTAACTAAAAAATTCTTATGGTTATCCCCTTCTCTTTCTTTGTCCACCCTTTCACATAAATCACAGATGCTTTTCTCTGTACTCCAGCACTACTAGGAGTGTGAATCCTGATGGGTTAGTTTGCCAATAATTAAATTTTCCCCTTCTGTTCATTTCACAAATGCAGTTGCCCTCTGCTTCAAAGAAAAATGCAGGTCAGAGCCTTTAATAATCTGCTAATCTTATCTGACACTGAAGACAGAATATTTTCTACTAATTGGACTGGTTTGAGATAATCTGAAGAGGAACAACCTCCTCTGGACAGAGGGAGGCTGGGAGCATATAAAGTCATGGAAAAGGTAGTGGGTGAATTTATATTCCTGTATACATCCTCCAAGCCTTCAGCCAGAACAAACACGTAAAAAATGTCTCAATTCTAAAAATCTTTGACTCAGCAGCTTGCTTAGTCCTTTACACCACAGCAAAAGCCATTTTAATAGCCTTTTGTGTCAGAACGATAGCTTTTTACATTGCTAAAACTGGGGTGCCAGGCTAGCACAACCTGCAGCCTAAGCAGAGAAAACAGGCTTGTGGCAAGGAAAGGCTGGTGTTGCCTTACATCTTCTGCTAGGCAGTACATTGAGGTGGAGGCTCAGCGTGGATTGCCCCAGCCTTGAAACCCATAAGGAGGTAGGCAGAAACACTGCTTTCT
The DNA here is from genome assembly GCA_013389865.1 of Piaya cayana. Lineage (NCBI taxonomy): Eukaryota > Metazoa > Chordata > Aves > Cuculiformes > Coccyzidae > Piaya > Piaya cayana. Next base: position 36,169 of record WAAB01018637.1, on the reverse strand, counting down.
CCAGATAAACAAGATCCGTTTGTAGTTGTCAGTGAAAAAACCTACATTTTCCTAGTTCCAGATCATCAGACAGATTTGCAGGCAGAGAAACCAGGCTGGTTTAGGAAAATTCTCCAATTTCATTTTAACTAAAGGCACCTATTCAAATTTGGCTCCTGTAGTAAAAACGTGCAAATACAGAAGCTTTAGCCAGAGCTCTGACTTTTTAGTTAGAAAATATGATGCTAGTCCATCCTACTGCAGAGAAAAGTCTGACCTTTCAGCATCCTGAGGGCTTCTTTCCTCTTATTTAGTTTGTTTTAATCTTGTGGATTTACGTCTTTTACATGATTTTGAGGACGTGACATATATCTGCAGAGAGATCATAGCAGGCAATACTGCCTCTTGAAAATGGGGCCGAAGATGTTTTGTGCTCTGGTTCCTTTCAAGGACGCAGATGAGGATATCAACATGTCCATTAACCATACACCCCTGGAAGGTTTTGGTGCTCTGCAGTGAGCATTTGTTATACACTCATCTCTGTGTGCCGTGTCACCTTCTGGCCATACAGCTGATCCCCAGGACTGAGGATGAGATGAGGACTCTATTTCCAGTCCTGCAGCCTGCAGGCTGTTATTTGTGTGGCCCTTCAGAGACAGATATAACTCATTCTGCTAATGCTCCAAACTGGCCAAAAGCAATATAGTCTCTCAACAGTACCGATTAACTCAGGCTCCACAGCTCATTAGAAATGGCTGCTCAGTTTCCAGTTTGGAATGTGGGCTGAGGGAGCTCGCCCTGAGTCACCTGGGAGCAACAGTTTAAAACCTAAATGAACATTCGGTTTTTCCATTTGTAAACTGCTAAAATATTTATGTTCCTGCTGCACAAGAGGAACTGAGCCTAGCTTTGTAGATTTTGCAGAACGTGTGAAGATATTAGCAGAAAAAGTTACACTAGGAGTACATAGTATCACCATCATTATTATTATAATGGATTCCACTTTGGATCTTGAGTACATTATTGCAGTCCTCTGAGAGGAGGAAACAGAACAAGAACAAAAGGAAACCTAAAAGAACAACCTGTCATTCCCACTTGTTCGCTTCGGCACTGGCTTCCTTCGATTATAAATAAAGATGTGTAATATCTTTTAAATCAAAGGAATAAGGCATTTTTTAATACCCAAGACTTTCTCATTTTCTTAATGAAAAGAACAGTAAAAAAAAGGAACAAGTGCTGTAATTGCCTGAGTTCTAACACAGGGCTGGTCCTTTAGATAGAAGGGGCTCGGAAACAATTAATCTCACTTCAGGGTGGCAATCCAAGAAGATAATTTAGTACTGGACAGCTTTGGTGCTCAAGTTCTGGCTCCAGGATGACAACCAAGGGAATCATCTGAACTCTCAGCCTGAGGTTGCTCAGTCCATCTGCATGACTTCAAGGAGCAGAAGTGGATTTAGAGAAGCCTGTCTCCAGACAACAGTGTTGGTAGAATTGTGGGAGAAGGAGGTACCTGTAAAGATTGTCAGGTTTTACAGGTGAACTAATCCACTTTCTGTAGGCACAGGTGTAGACGGAAGGTGTTTGTAGAATATGAATGACAGTGAGAAACCAGATCCTTAGGGAAACAATTCTTTTGCCCTCAACAGCTTCCAAGACAAGGAGAGTTTCTGAATGAGAGTGTTTATTCAGACCCAGCTGATCCCTCATATAGTGGCCAGACCCAGACTTGAATTGCTACTTCTTAATGATGATCAAAATAGAATAGCTCGTCACAGGCAGCACCACATGCGCTGCTGAGGGCTCTGCCTTGTCAGTCTCTGTTTCATGCATTTTTCATGCATCTCCTCTTGTTCCTATGCCATTTCTTTTGTCTTTGTTTTCAGCTGTATATAATGAGCCCTCATTGTGCTTTTGATCAGAGATTTCTCTATGAAGGCTTACACAGCTCTCCTCCCCAGTCCTCTTAATCTTCTCCCAACATCTCCTTCCCCTCTGCTCTCCTTAGTTGTTACATTCCCCTCACAGGTAAAAGTCTTCCAGAGGCAATCATCAGCCCTGGTAAGAGGGTCAGAACATATGGTAACAGAGGACAGGTAAGAGCACATCTTGGGCAGCTAAGTACCAGCAGTGAGGACACAGATATAGAAGTGGCCCAAAAGAGATCTTTTCCCTGTCTGTCTTTTGGAAGCACTGGAACAGTGTCAGGCAGAGGAGAGCTTTGGGGGGCATTTGAATGAACATCTTCCTACTAGTTTCATTCCGCAGAATCAACATGTATTGGCTCCCTCCCAGATTTGCAGTTATCTGTGTGGACAGAGGGCCTAGAAGGAGCTAGGGAAATAAGATGCTGAACAGAGACCGCAAGTCGTGATGTGCACCTACTCTCACTCCTTCCTGAAAAGCTGACACAGCACCCTGAGTCACTGTCAGGTGAGCATATGACTTGTCTTTCCACTCCAGCAGGACTATGGGCTACACAGATGGATGTGGTGGGGGTCGTTTTTCCTCCACTGGAGCCTGGGAGACTCTAAATCACCCCCCTTTTTTATTCACTGAGTGTAAAGAAATTAATTTTATATTTTGATGCCCCCCCACTTCCATCCTGAAGCTTTTTTTAATAAAGAGGGTTTTTAAAACTTTTATTTTGCTTCTTAGTAGTTTTTCAAAGATGTGGAAAGTTTAAAAAGGTTTCAACAAAGGAATGAAAATGAAAGAGTACATGCGTGCTTGGTGAGGAAATCTGGACATGCCATGTCAGTGGCAAAAGGAAAGGAGGGGGACTAGACATGCAGTATTTTCTCAAAAGTGTCATTAAAATGTAATTTAAAAAATTATTCACAGCAAATGCAGCAAATAAGAGGTGACTTGGGATGTTTTTCACAGCAAAGTAATAGTTTTCTATTTTGCAGGGATCTCAGTAGTCATTATTAACCCATTTTACACTCTGAGAAACAGAGAAATTACAGTCATACACAAATATGTGTACGTGTGAGCCCTTTTCTAAGTTTAAATGCCCAGAGGGGGTGGTACAGGTAATGCAGAGACAGTAATATGTATGGCTGCTCATCTACTTGTTCAGAATATGACTTGGTACCTGCAGTTTACCAACTCCTGAACTCTAACTTTTCAGCATTGCTTGAAGGGAGAGGCAACAAGCAAGAGAAATGAATGTGGGAGGGANGAGGAACTGAGCCTAGCTTTGTAGATTTTGCAGAACGTGTGAAGATATTAGCAGAAAAAGTTACACTAGGAGTACATAGTATCACCATCATTATTATTATAATGGATTCCACTTTGGATCTTGAGTACATTATTGCAGTCCTCTGAGAGGAGGAAACAGAACAAGAACAAAAGGAAACCTAAAAGAACAACCTGTCATTCCCACTTGTTCGCTTCGGCACTGGCTTCCTTCGATTATAAATAAAGATGTGTAATATCTTTTAAATCAAAGGAATAAGGCATTTTTTAATACCCAAGACTTTCTCATTTTCTTAATGAAAAGAACAGTAAAAAAAAGGAACAAGTGCTGTAATTGCCTGAGTTCTAACACAGGGCTGGTCCTTTAGATAGAAGGGGCTCGGAAACAATTAATCTCACTTCAGGGTGGCAATCCAAGAAGATAATTTAGTACTGGACAGCTTTGGTGCTCAAGTTCTGGCTCCAGGATGACAACCAAGGGAATCATCTGAACTCTCAGCCTGAGGTTGCTCAGTCCATCTGCATGACTTCAAGGAGCAGAAGTGGATTTAGAGAAGCCTGTCTCCAGACAACAGTGTTGGTAGAATTGTGGGAGAAGGAGGTACCTGTAAAGATTGTCAGGTTTTACAGGTGAACTAATCCACTTTCTGGAGGCACAGGTGTAGACAGAAGGTGTTTGTAGAATATGAATGACAGTGAGAAACCAGATCCTTAGGGAAACAATTCTTTTGCCCTCAACAGCTTCCAAGACAAGGAGAGTTTCTGAATGAGAGTGTTTATTCAGACCCAGCTGATCCCTCATATAGTGGCCAGACCCAGACTTGAATTGCTACTTCTTAATGATGATCAAAATAGAATAGCTCGTCACAGGCAGCACCACATGCGCTGCTGAGGGCTCTGCCTTGTCAGTCTCTGTTTCATGCATTTTTCATGCATCTCCTCTTGTTCCTATGCCATTTCTTTTGTCTTTGTTTTCAGCTGTATATAATGAGCCCTCATTGTGCTTTTGATCAGAGATTTCTCTATGAAGGCTTACACAGCTCTCCTCCCCAGTCCTCTTAATCTTCTCCCAACATCTCCTTCCCCTCTGCTCTCCTTAGTTGTTACATTCCCCTCACAGGTAAAAGTCTTCCAGAGGCAATCATCAGCCCTGGTAAGAGGGTCAGAACATATGGTAACAGAGGACAGGTAAGAGCACATCTTGGGCAGCTAAGTACCAGCAGTGAGGACGCAGATATAGAAGTGGCCCAAAAGAGATCTTTTCCCTCTCTGTCTTTTGGAAGCACTGGAACAGTGTCAGGCAGAGGAGAGCTTTGGGGGGCATTTGAATGAACATCTTCCTACTAGTTTCATTCAGCAGAATCAACATGTATTGGCTCCCTCCCAGATTTGCAGTTATCTGTGTGGACAGAGGGCCCAGAAGGAGCTAGGGAAATAAGATGCTGAACAGAGACTGCAAGTCGTGATGTGCACCTACTCTCACTCCTTCCTGAAAAGCTGACACAGCACCCTGAGTCATTGTCAGGTGAGCATATGACTTGTCTTTCCACTCCAGCAGGACTATGGGCTACACAGATGGATGTGGTGGGGGTCATTTTTCCTCCACTGGAGCCTGGGAGACTCTAAATCACCCCCCTTTTTTATTCACTGAGTGTAAAGAAATTAATTTTATATTTTGATGCCCCCCCACTTCCATCCTGAAGCTTTTTTTAATAAAGAGGGTTTTTAAAACTTTTATTTTGCTTCTTAGTAGTTTTTCAAAGATGTGGAAAGTTTAAAAAGGTTTCAACAAAGGAATGAAAATGAAAGAGTACATGCGTGCTTGGTGAGGAAATCTGGACATGCCATGTCAGTGGCAAAAGGAAAGGAGGGGGACTAGACATGCAGTATTTTCTCAAAAGTGTCATTAAAATGTAATTTAAAAAATTATTCACAGCAAATGCAGCAAATAAGAGGTGACTTGGGATGTTTTTCACAGCAAAGTAATAGTCTTCTATTTTGCAGGGATCTCAGTAGTCATTATTAACCCATTTTACACTCTGAGAAACAGAGAAATTACAGTCATACACAAATATGTGTACGTGTGAGCCCTTTTCTAAGTTTAAATGCCCAGAGGGGGTGGTACAGGTAATGCAGAGACAGTAATATGTATGGCTACTCATCTACTTGTTGTTCAGAATATGACTTGGTACCTGCAGTTTACCAACTCCTGAACTCTAACTTTTCAGCATTGCTTGAAGGGAGAGGCAACAAGCAAGAGAAATGAATGTGGGAGGGAGGGGGGGAAGGTGAGGGGGTGGAAAAATGACTCTGCTTCTCTGAATAATGAGGGGAGTGAAAATGAATGGGAAGAGAGACAAAAAAGATGGTTTAAATATTTAATCTCTGCTTTTGAAGAAGAGACAAAAGCCTTGGAACATCTTTTGTCTTGAACTAATTCTGACCAGAGATGAACAGGCATGTGATTGTCACTTCTGTCATTTGCTTTAACATGGAGAGAAACAGATTGGTCCATCACATCAGTCTCTGTCTCTAGCTAAGGCCAGCACCTGGAGCTGCAGAAGGTATAAGTTAGTTGTGACAATGTCGATTCTGCCCCACAAGCCCACATTGCCCCAGACCCTGGTGCTAGCACAGTCAGTGTGTGTATTGCCTGGGAGCTGCACATTTCTTCAGAGAGGAGGAAAATCCTCTGAGGGGTCTGAAGACCAGTTGTGTCCCACCATAAAGCAAGTCACTTCACTCAAAGTCCTCACCATTTAGAGCCAGGTGGTTAAAGCAATGCACATCAGCAGTATCCCCTTGTGTCTCTCTATTCCTCTGTATGCCTTTCTACCCAGCCCCTCGCTGCAACATTTCCATCTCATTTGACTTGCCCTCTCAAGCCCTCCCTCTCTGCTCACCTCTGATCTGCGCATAGCCACATCTGCACCATCTGCCACACCTTCTGCAGCTGATACAGCCCCATGGGTGAGCTGACAGGACACCCAGGTTCAAAGACTGCACCTCAAGCCATGGCCAGTGTCACCCAGCGAGGCAGGTACAGCCCTTCATAGCCGTGGTGGTTCACTGCAGCCACAGCCTGTCATCCTGTGACAGCGTTAGCCAGATGAAATAAGCTGTCTTTATAGACTAGAAGAGTAGGAGTGAGAAATGACTCCAGAGAGAAATTCATTGCAAGCCTGGCTTTTAAACTGATAAATATCTGTAAGCTCTAGGAAAGGCTGATGGTCACCGACTAACGAGAGGAAGCTGCTGAGACCAGGAACATTTTCTCCTCTTTTGGAGGTAGCTTTGTCTCTCTGATCCACTTATTCCCTTTATAACCCTAAAAAAAAGAGGTGCTGCCATCCCTACTTCTCATACATAAGCAGGTGTAATGTCGCTTCTCCACTGAAGACCCTCAGGATGTCTTTGAAAAAGCAGGAAATTTCTGAGCTCTGGTATCGTGAGATATTCATGCTGAGGGAAGGCATGAAAGCCCAGCTTTCCTTCAAGTCCTGAACTGGGAGGACACCAGAAAAAAAATGAAGCAAAACAAAAACCAACACAAAAATCTACAGCGACATCTCTCAAGCCTCTGAAGACTCATAGCTAGCAATTAACTTTCGAAGGCCTACTTCAAAAGTAACTTATTATTTCACTAGCTGTTTGCAAAGAGATCAAATAAAGCCAAAGTTTCTTGTCAAGTAGGTTTCTATTTCATTTTTATATAATGTGAGAAACTCAATCGGCCACTTTAAATGCTGAAGAAGAGAGATGAGTGGGAGTTCATTCTGGGTGAAGCCAGCAAGGCAAGAGTTTTGCATTTGGTTTGCAAAAGAGCTTGAGTAGGCTAAGATTCCAGGCGGATGAGATGGCCATCATGATGACTACACTTCTCTCTTTTTGGCAAATAACTTGTACATTTGATTTGTGAACTATAGGGATGAAAGAGGAGTTTATTCTCTGCAGCACTACAGGACTTGACTTTGTTGATTTCTGCAGCAATTCCCCCTATGACAGTGATACTAGAATGCTGGTCACTCCAGATCTAAACTTCACAAATAGTTGACCTGACATCAGAGATGGTAGCTTTTGGTCTAGGTTTGATTTGAACAAATGACTCAGAGATGGAAATCATCACATCTTATTTCTAAAATGTGTCTAGGCCATAAAAATACTATTTTACTCTACCAAAGAGAAAAGGCTCAGGAGCTGACAAAGTAGTCCTGGTACTAGTGGTCTGAAACAAGCTCACTTCAGGTTATTATCCATTAATTACCAGCTCACTACTGCTGAAGGGTTTCAATAGTGCTGTACCAAGCCGTGTTCTTCCTTGCCAAAACTAAAGCCGCCTGCAGGAGCTGCTGCTTCCCAAATTCAGTCAATCAACAAGGTTTTCCTGTTGCACTCTCCTGGGAGCCCCAAATCCACCTCCCGCTCAGGCCTGACTTTAGTGGGAGCTGCTGCCTCTTGCAGATGTTTACAGCAAGATGTGATCCAGAGCCTGTGCTGTAGCTTTTGAAGTCCATCAGCACAGAGACACTTACAGGCATGCCAGCTCACGTGCCTGCAACAGCCACAGCATCCCTCCTCAACAGCTACTGATGGCTGCTGTGCAGCAGCAGGAGCCCAGGAGCAGGCGGGAGACATTATTCTGAGGGTGACAACACAAACCTCCTTCTGCTCTGAGGAGAAGGAGGAGAAAAGGCAAAGCACCTCAGGAATTCCTCAACAGCTGTAGGAGCTGTTGGGGGGGTCTGGAGAGGAAACAGACAAACTAGTTGGAGGAATCTTTACATTCAAAGAAGAATGAATTTGCTCAAAGAGGCAGAATTGTAGGAGACCTGAAGCTATATTCAGATTTGGGAGATCGTGCCTCCCTTACATTTTTTATTGTCAAAATACCTTGAAAAGCTCACACAAACTGAAAACGTAGGGGACTGAGGGTCAGAAAAAGAAGAGAAACAAAAATTAGGGTGAATTAAAGGATTTTGTTCAACTCCAAGTGAAAAATTGTGTTTGCAGTTTATTTTACTGTTTATTCGCTCTTATACTCCTTCTGATTTGGAGTTTTAAGTGGGAAATGCTGAATTATTTCATTTTGAATCTTTCAAAAATCAATCATTTTGACAACTTTTAAAACAGACTTGAAGATCTAAACTACTACTTCAGCTGAAAAAGGAAAAAACAATCAGAGGAAATAAACAGTAAAATAAACTACAAACACCATTTTTCACTTGGAGTCAAACAAAATCTTTGAATTCACCCTAATTTTTGTTTCTTTTCTTCTTCTGACTCTCAGTCCCCCTACATTTTCAGTTAGTGTGACCTCTTTTTTTTAACATTTTTATTACTCAGTTCTAGTTTAGTTTTTCATTTATTTAAATATTAGTGAACAAACAGCAGCTACACATTATTCTTGTTTCTTAATCAAACCAACCAATAATCCTAACATAATGTCTTCAAAGTTGAGGGAATGGAAGGAAGTATTTCATACAGCAGAAGAGTTACAAGAATTATGGACAGAAAGCCCTTACTTGGGAAATGAGTCAGTCCACTTCTGTTTAGCAAAAACGATCAGCACAGAAATATAAAGCCTTTAGAAACAGCTTATGAAACTACAGATTGCAAAAGTAAGCGAAGCCTCTGTGTCTCCCGTACATGTACGTTAACCCATTCCCCACACATGCTTACATACAGGTCTCTGGTGGAAAGACGGTGAATGTGCATCCTGCAATGCATGTGAACTTTCTGTTCAGAGGAGAAAAGGGTTTTTTTGTAACAGGCACAAAATCCCACCCCTTCAGCAGCCCTCCTTCCCCTGTGTCTGACACTGACTTCAAGGGAGGAGTTGAGCCAATTATCTGTGAGTCCTACAGAAGGAAAATCTGCAATTTGCCAGTAGTTGTGAGAGCCAGAGAGAGAAAGGCAGAGAAGGAAGAAGACAGACATAATTGGCAAATGTAAAGGAAAGCCCCTTCTGTCCTAGGAAGGAAATATTTTAAAGCAAATCTCAGAAGAAAAGAAGCTCATGAGCGGGGAGTGCCAGGCAAGATCTGGGGGAAGTGTAGGTTTGCCAAAGACAACTTTCACACCCCTCACTGAAATTTTCCCATAGGATCTGAGGCAGCGTAGAGGCAGGGTGGGTGACCTCCACAACTAGGTGTTGCTCCAGAAACGCCTTCCCCCCAGCAGAGCCAACGAAGTGCAACTTGCAAGAAAAGCCTGTGGGAGTGGGAAAGACTCTGCCTCTCCTTCTCTTGAATTGAGGCTGTGAGGAGAAGAGCTCACCTCACCAAAAGGAGAAGCTGTCACTGGTTCTGAGACTCTTCCTTAGCCCATATCCTTCACCTGATCCAGTACTTACCATCCATGGGGGAACACCCTCTGGAGAACTGCGGTCCTTCCCAATCCTGCTTAGTTCCCAGGAAATATTGGTGAAGAACTAAACCCAGAGAAAGCAGGGTGTTATCCACAGAACAACAGCCTTTTACAGCAGCAGCTGCCTCTGATTAAAATTATCAGCTTCAGCAGACTGCACCAAGACCCAGAACTGCTCTTCCAAGGCAAGAGAGGTAAGAAAGTAGCATGGAGTTTGGGGGGAAAGTAGCAAACGAAGAATCCATGGGGTTGATTGTCATGTGCATGAAAATTATAGGGATACTAGTAGCAATTAACAAGTGACAGGGCTGTTATGCATGGTATAGTTTTACAGTTTGCATCTGCCTGTGTCCCTTTTAGGTGGATGCAGTTAATTACATTGGGATGTCAGACAGAAACAGTAGCTTAATAGTGTAGAGTGCAAGAGAGGTAGTTCAGAAGTCTATCCATGAGTAGGGAGTTACCACTGAGGGAGCGTGCACCCTCATGGGAGGATGGAAAACTAAGATGTAAAATCTCTAGGCAAGTTTAGTGAAAAAATGTCTTTCTTGGATATCTCTCTCCAGATGCTCAGGATCAAATTTGTCAGCACCAGACTAGAATTCAGCAAGTGCTCTTCAGAGCATGCAAAAGCAGTGCATTGTCATTCACTCCAATGTCTGCCTGTGAAAAAATACAGTGCTGGTTGGCATGTAGAAGATGACATAGGGAATCAAAAGAAATGGGGTTTAATGTTGATTTTGGACAGCTGTTTGAGCTCTCTGGGCATACAAGTCTTTCCCTTTATTAAGGGAGATAACACTCATTACCTACATTTCTATGACGTTTTAAATCCCTGTGCTGTACCCATATAAATACTAATGTCAAGTTTCTAGCATCAAACCAGTGCATAAAACAGAAGATAGCACTGGGAATTAATCTATGCTTAAGCATTTAATAAACTGGAAGGCAAAGATGTAGATTAAAGCCAGCTGGAGGTTGTTTGTCTTCTCATTCTCTTCTGATTGATTTTGCTTTATTTAGTACATGAACATGTGGTATCTTTCTGTTTCTTTTCTTCTGCCTTTAATCTGTTTCAATGTATGAGTCTTGTGCTCCCCCCTACCCCTCAGTGTGAAGGCTGAAGTTTCATTCCTTTTCTGAAAAGGAAATAAAACAAATTACATTGAACTAGAGAAAAACTGGAGTGGAGGGAATAGAAGATAGAACACAAAACACAAATATAAGCTCAAAATTCGATGGCACACTCTGAGTCAGATTTGTAGCAGAGGTGATGAGTAGCAACCCCATGAATCAAAGGTTGAAAAGCATCTTTTGACTTTGTGTAAAATGAAATGCAGTTAGGAAAGCACATGAGTCCTCTTGACTGAGTGCCTTGACAGATGGAACAAGGAGGGCATAAGGTAACTAGTTAATACCTTACTACAGGTCCTCATACTCCTTATTCCCCTTCAGTGCATCCATATCCTTGGGGCAAAGCATCTTGAAATGACCATGTGTCTGCACATTGGATTTTGCCTTTGGTGAGAGTGAGAGGCAGTGTGATTTAATCACCAGAGATGCAAGCGAGAGGAAAGGTGGGCAGGAGAGAGAGCTTGGAAGGCAGGAGTTCTAGAGTCTATTTATGCATCCCATTTGTTTGACCTTGGGATTATTCTCCCATCTGCAGGTAGCTGTGATGGCAATTCCTTCTCCAAGCTATTTAGTGTACAGCGGCATTATCTGAGTTCCAAAGCAATATAATTCAAGGTTGAAGATAGACGTGCCTTTTGCACTAAAGGTGCAGAAACAACCCTTCAAGCAGCTGCAGTGACACAGTCTACCTCCTTTACTGCGTGACAGGAGATCGTAAGATTTGGGTTTGGAAAGCTGGTGGCCAGGATCAGGTCCCACAGTGCTCAAATTCTGTTTAGGAAATATGAGGCATTTGCTTAAAAAACCTAAGTGTGCTCATTGCCACATGCTGCTGCACCAAGTTGTACAAAACTGATCTTCAACAGGTGTGAACCAACACTTACCCTCATGCAGCTGTACTAGTCCATCCCAGTCTGAAGAACTGACTCATTTCTAAATTCTGAACCTGGATTGTGGAGAAGTATGTAGTTTTTCTCATAAAATATATCTCCCTGCTTTGCTCTGCCAGCTAAATAAACCCTGAGAGGGTGAAAGGAAGCATCTCAAAACAGCTCTGTCTCCATTTGTCTGCTCAAGGATGCAATGCAGTATTGACTGGCTATGTAAGAAAGGGCTGACCCAGGGTACACGGCAGTGTTGTTTCAGAGGTTGCATTTGGTGTTTCTGCACTGTTGGAGATGATTCCTGTTCTAAATAAAACACAGATTCCAGTCCAAATACCAGGTGTTCTCTTTACTGTCGTTCCCACCACAGCAATCCCAATAGTATCACAACTTTGCGTGTGTGTGTGCCTATCCAAAGTTATATTCTGACGTTACTGTCTGGCTCTAATATTATGCTGTCCTGCCCGCTGAATATAATTCATACTGTAAGCTACTGTCAGGAAAGCACTGTATTTTCCTTTGTGCTTTAGATAGGGCTGAATGTGCTATTGGCATGTAGCAAATTATAGCAATAATAATAAATAGTAGTGTTTTGCCGTTGCCTTGGGCTACATACATTACAAGTGCACAGCACTTGTAATGATGCTGGATCAGAATTCCAGAGATTACTTTATTTAGCACTGTCTGTATCTTCACTGTTGCTTTGGTGCTTACCACATGTTAAACGAAGTAAAAGATTTTGAGCTTTGGACTGAGATAAGTGGCAGCTACATAAATGATCGGGAGACAAAATTCACTTGAGGGAAAGATAGGAATCCAGATCTGGACCAAGAAATGATCTTTCAGTGTACATGAAGCACTCACATTGTAATGTTAAATAAACAACACCTAAGTTAAATAAACAGCACAGCAGGAACTTGATTATGCTTTAATAAGATTCCAGTAACCAAAACAAACTCAGTCAAAAATGTGCCTTTTTTGCTTCAACAGTTACTTTTCCACACACAGGGTTTATACTTTTCCTTTGAGTACACAATTCATTTGAACTGGTACATGAAAAATATCTCAGCAACCCTTTTTTTTCCTCCTTCTGTCAAAGCTCTCTGCTTCTGAGCACCATGTCAAAATATGGTCTCCAAGATCAAGACTCATTTTTGTTGTAAGAGGTGGGAAATCTTGTTTAACAGCTATTTAAGATGTCTGTCCTTCATCTTTTCTTTCCTCCTGCTTGTACTTAGCACCCACGGAGACTGTGACACACACACTGTGTATGTATAAAGACTGAAACTCCTATGAAATATATTTCTCTGCAGCTGCATCCATTGCTAGCCAACCTGCTGCGGTGCTGATAGTTTGTTTTAGAGGGAGTTCCCACATTACCAGCCGAAACAGCAAGATCAAAATCTGGTTCCTAGAAGGTCACTGAAGGCACAAATCTTAGAATTTATCATTGGCCAGTACTGTTTTGTGGCTCAAAATCTGTGCATCAGCAATGAAGTTTTTTTGGGACCAACTATTTATAGTGACTGGAATGTCTGTCTTCCATGGATGTCAAGCATGGTTCTTGTTTCTTTCTGACTTTTCATTGATCTCAAAATGAGTATTGCACACAGCTCCTATTTAGACAACCAAATGAAGCAGACTAGGTCCTAATGACAGCAGCAGCGGATGCAATATATTGAGAAATCTGACCTCTGTGTTTATGCATCTAAATGAGAACCAAGCTCTACTGAAAAAATCTGGTAATGTTTAAGTGACGCAGATGGTGGGAAAGAACCTGGTGTCTAAGTTAAAACACAGCTGATAAAATTAGCCCTTAATGTTTAAGTGAAATAGCAAATTACAATTCAAAATGGTGCTATTTTCCAGTGCAAATGCCTTCATTTATATGACTTTAAAAGAAAAAAAAGAAAAAAACAAAACCACAACCCCAACCTTACTCTCTGGAAATAAGACTGAAAAAAATAAGAATTTCCAGTGAAAATATTTCTATATGAACAATTGATTTACTAACCAAGACCATGCTCCAGAGCATTCTTTGAGAAACCTTTGGTAAAGAGCTGTCTTGCTCTAGCCTTCATCTAGTTTCTGTTCTTTATTCCAACTCTAGCATTTCTTCTTTCAGGACCAAGCAATGATGAAGACTATGTCTGGTGGAAACTGCACTCTGAACGTGCCAGCCAAGAACTCATACCGTATGGTAGTGCTGGGAGCCTCCAAAGTGGGGAAAAGCTCCATCGTGTCACGCTTTCTTAATGGCCGGTTTGAGGACCAGTACACTCCCACAATTGAGGATTTTCATCGTAAGGTCTACAACATCCGGGGAGACATGTATCAACTGGACATCCTGGACACCTCTGGGAATCACCCTTTCCCTGCTATGAGGAGGCTTTCCATTCTGACAGGTGAGAAAGTGGGGGGAGGGAGTTCACAGGTGAAAGATCATGAAGATAGATATTAACTTGAAAACTGTAGCCTGGAAGTGACTGTTTCTTGGGAAATAAAGGGGTTGCTTGATTCTCTTTTAAAATGCACATCTGTAGAGTGACATTTCCTGTCTAGGATGCTCCAGGTACTATCCAGAATGCATTAGCCACAGAGAAGTCCACTGAGTGAAGGTCTGAACTTGAGATTTTTCGCTAGTTAATTTCCCTCCTGACTTCCACTCCAAATCTGTATTTTTTAGTGCACTCACAAGTGAATGGCTGAATAAAATCTTGTGGGCATAAACAGCAGCAAGAGTCAAAATAAGCATGTAATTATAAGACACAAGCAGTGAAAAACAAATGTAAAATGCGCAGGCTGGGAATTCAAACTAAGAAAATCTCAATGGGTTTTTTTTTCCTTAAAATTTCCAGCCTAATTGCCTTGATTTCATATTCCAATAAAAGGACCATTCTAATTTTACCCTTTCTCCTTAGTCTATGGTTAATCAAATCATTTAAAGAAGAAAAAAGGAAAACGTTGAGCTCATTTTATATGCTTTCATTGTCAAACAATCCCTGTTGTGAGCTAAAATGTATTCTCTAACTATGAAAGTGATACTGGAGATATATTCAGACTCAGCTCACAGTGAACCGATTTTCTGGATTTGCTAGCTACCCTTCTAAATGGCCAGTGAAACATGACATTCGCATCTGACCTGGCTAGCATCCACATTCAGTGAAGTCCTAGGGCCTGTTTCTGATATGTGGTTTTAAGCTTTTGTCCCTGAAAGCTCTCTTAGCACATTCCACATGAATGTCATTCAACAAGCAATGATTTGCATTATTTCATGCTTGCAAAAGGAATTGTAATTCAGGAAATGTCAAAAGGAAATGCTGGGGGATCTGTGTCATTTATGTATTTACTTTTTTCCATGGTCTGTTTCTCTTGAGCAAATGAAATGACAGCAATGCACTGCACATTCAGAAACCTTTAATTCCTGAATTAGGTGTTCAGAACTGACCAGCTGTAAATCTTGAGTTCAGGTGTTGGTTTGTGTATTGTGTAATCAAAAATGCCAAGGCTGAGTGGCTACTAGCTATCCACTCTTCCTCGGGTCAGAACAGGTTGTGTTTTACACAGAAATACAAATAAAAAATAAAATAAAAAGAAAGAAAAAAGAAAAGCAACATAAAAGAGCTGAGGTAGAAACATGTTTACAAAAGAGAGTAAAACAGAGGATAAATTGCAAGTCCAGTGCAACCTAGGAACATGCAGTCAGATATGGCTGAAGTAACATCATAGACCCAAGTATTCTCCATAGCACTACAGAAAGGTGTGAGGAGTTGAATCAGAAGAATTTGAATTAAAGTGCAACTAAGTGAATAGGTTGAACAGAACTAATAAAATCTATGGGAAGGAGACGGCAAATAAACCTATTGCTTTGTTAAAATCAGCTACTGATACAGGCTGTGACCAACAATCCTTTACAGTATCCTTTTTCAATTGCAGGGGATGTTTTCATCCTGGTATTCAGCTTGGACAACCGAGAATCCTTTGATGAGGTCAAGAGGCTCCAGAAACAGATCCTTGAGGTCAAATCCTGCCTGAAGAACAAGACCAAGGAATCAGCTGACCTACCCATGGTCATCTGCGGCAACAAAAATGACCACAGTGAAATATGCCGCAAGGTACGCTCAGATGAAGGTGAGAACCTTGTCTCCAGTGATGAAAACTGTGCTTACTTTGAAGTTTCAGCCAAGAAGAATACCAACGTGGATGAGATGTTCTATGTCCTCTTCAGCATGGCCAAGCTACCTCATGAGATGAGCCCTGCCCTCCACAGGAAAATCTCCATCCAGTATGGTGACACCTTCCAACAGAAATCCTTCCGGATGCGCCGAGTCAAGGACATGGATGCCTATGGCATGATCTCTCCTTTTGCTCGTCGGCCAAGCGTCAACAGTGACCTGAAGTATATAAAATCAAAAGTTCTCAGGGAAGGTCAGTCAAGGGAGAGGGAGAAATGCACAATCCAGTGAAAGGGGTCTTGCACTTCTGTCTGAAGTCATCATCCACATGCAGTGCCTTAAAGAAACATGGTCTGTGAAAGCACAGAATGGGCTCATGGGGTTCCTTGAGTAAACCCAACATGGAGAAAGGATAACTCTTCCTGCAGATTCTGCTGAGTCACAAATGTAAATAACATTGCCCTTGTAAATGACTGGGAAAAATCATATGCCTGAGATGAGTGTAGTTCTCTGTCTTTGTAATGTAGTTGTTCTTCTTTCCTCTTTTTGTTGAAAGCATCCAAACCTGAGAAGTAAAGAAATTTCAACCTCATTCTTACAAAGACAGTAGATAAAAAATGCTCAGAAGGCATTAATAGTTACCCAACATTTAGCTCTTGCTAAGGGAGAGGAGGTTATGTTTGTACAAGTGTGTATCTTTGTGTCTGTGTGTATGTGTGCATGCAAGGGTTGAACATTCCTTTAAAAATGGGACTTGGATTTCAAAGGGCAGCAGACTTACTGAGATTTCCCAGATTGGGAGTGGACTCTATATATGAATACATGACTCAGTTCTGAGAGGATCTGAATTAAGATCTTGATTTTATGTTCGCTGGGACAGTTAACATTTGGCATTGACATGAATGTTGTTTTGTATTATAGATTTTATTTGGGATTTGGGTTTTTTATTGTCTGGGGTGAGTTCTTAGCAAAATCAGATGGCAAGTGTGTTTGATATCAAAACAGTGTCTACTTTCTAGTAATGAAAGGTGGTTTTCATCTGTAAAACTATGTAATATGTACATTGATTGAAAGTGAAATTGTTCTGCAAAAAAGCCAATACATCTGACTGCTTTGCAAACCTGTGTGATATTGTTCCTCAAAGCAGCCACAACAACTCTGAATACCATAGTACAAATGCCATCCTTCACCTTGCTGACCACCAGAGCAATGGTTTCTTCCTCGGCCTCTTGTCAGCCAAGACTGATCTGATTTATATGTTTACTTAGATCCCTTCAGAGGCAGGATTGGGGTTTCATTCAAAACCAATATCTGAATGACTGTAGGGCCAGCTCCATCATAGTTCCTTTGTTACCATTCCTCTAGTCATTTTGTTCATGATTTTCCTTGTTGTCTGATAAAGGTTTCCTTGATGGAAACCTTTGTATTGCTGAAGTCCTTCAGAACAGACACTTTGTACTAGCTGTCCAAACAGGGCTGAATTGTCTGGTAAGATATATCTAAGGGTGACATTAACTTCTCCACTTTATCAGCCTTGTCCAGGCCTCCGTGTTGTCAGCTTTCTCCCTGTTCTACTTACGGCTTTGTTGTTCAGTGTTCTCCTTTGTGTCCTCAAAGCCATATTTAATCTCTCAAATGTGCGCTCTCCAGTCTCACTGACTGGAATGAGATGTGTTCATGCGTAGCCGTGGCCTAAGCATCACCCCAAGACTGTACACAGGAATAGGGTATATATGCTATACATACCTCAGAGTGAGCTCCAGATACATTGCCCCTCCTTCACCCTCAAATTCTGTTCTTGATTGTACCTACCAGCTGTGAACCGGTTCATCCTGTAATTTGACAGGAAACCAAGAATGATGGTTGTCTGCAAAAAACTAACTGCTGGGACTCAAAATCCCATATTCGTTTATCAGCTCCACCCTTAATTTGTACTGTATATTGACTGGTAAAACACACTGTTCTTTTGTTCCTGCTGCCAGGGAACTTTCAGACCACATCCCCTTCCCTATCTATAAATATGAACATTGTTTATGATTAAACATGTTTTATTTATTTTCTTTGTCGTCATTCTTTTTTTTTTCTCAAAGAATAATGAAGAAGGTCCTATTTTTCTGCTGTGCAAGGCAAGTGAGTTGTGGGTTGAGACCCCTGATGATGTCTCCAGTAAGTTAGAAAAGAGTCTTTTTTTGTCCTCTAGACACCAGGGGCTACACATTTATCTGTCTGAACAAAACAAACAAATGTGTCTATATACATGTGTCTATATCTACATGTATCTATCTATTTGAACATTAACTTACATATGCAGATATCCTTCCAAGCAAAAGCAGGCAGTTACTCTTTGACAAGCTGCCTCCAACACAAGAGACTAACTCTGTTCTTCATATGCAAAGCTGACGTGCTCATTCCTGGTGCTCTTTAGTGTGGTCTCTGCAGAGACATTACTTGTTCTCAGCAGTCTCTCCATTTCACCATCTGCACCTCTCAGCTATATTAGTCTTGGTCTCCCTGAGCACATGCCCACCTCCCTACAGACTCTCCACCCAAATGCAGGACTAATGACTATCCCGGTGATCAACCTGTGGACCCACATGCCAGAGGGACATGGAGAAGGAGTGAGAAGGTTGTGAGTACTTTCTAATGGTTGGATTAAGGGGCTCCAGGAAGATAAAGGAGAACTCCTTAGGCTATAGACCCTGTGCTGCCTTACTGAGCCTATACTCACTCTCCCTGCTCTGCTGATTAAAGCTGTAATTTTAAAGAGCCTTCATTTTCACCAGGTCTCTGCCTTTGTCTTCAAGCACTTAAAACACCTTACAATTATTTTCCTTACTTCCTTCCATCTCCACAAAGATACCAGCTTTCCTCACCTTTTCATGTCCTCCCACTCCTGCTTTTTCTAATATGGATATGATGCCTCAGGGCATGGAAAAACAACATTGCAGTAACAGCATGTCAACAAGAGTAGGGGAGGAAGAAAACCAAGGAGAAGGTTGAGACATATTGGGATGTATTGGATCCCTCAGGAAGGCCAGTGTTCCCCAGCTTCGCAGTCCAGCTTGACCTGCTAAAGCTCAGGGTAAGAATCATCTGAGACACTGGATAGGAGTGAAGCTGAAGCTGCATTACAGATACCCTCAGAAACAAATGGCAATAAGGAAGTAATCTTATTAAAGTAATCCTAATCGTCTCTCTGCATTTTGTTGCTAATGGTAATTGCTTTTGAAGTTAGATTATCACGCTCCTGAGGACATTTATTTTCTTTGCTTTTATTATATCGTTACAGTCATTAACATTCATACATTATTTGGGCTCTAGAAGTGTTTACAGCCTCTAGTACAAACAGTATGTGTCTCAGTTGTTTATTCACATTTAGTAGCCATTATGTTCTGTGAATACAGACTGGAAAACAGAGGGCAAGACTACCCATCTGTATAGGTGACACAAGGTAAGGCAGAAAGACAAAAGAGGAATTGTTTCTTCCCTGCTGACCACTGAATATCTGGCTGTAAGATAGAGCAAGGAAAGGCTTTGTGGGAAACTTTATCACATGTGTGCAGAAACAGAAAGACCCTAATAGGAGCAAAGAGGAGACCTGCAGCCAGTCTTCAGAAGCAATGGAAAGAGAAGCAATGTTTCTATTCCCCCTTGGGATTCAAGGCATCTGCACAGAATTTACGGTAATCAAGAAATCATGAAAATATATTGGACTAAGGGCAAGTCTGGAGGAAGAGATCCATCCAGCAAAGATGCTGCAAGCAGGTGTAACCTTATTTAATCTTAGTTAGCATAACTAAGTGGCTTTACTCCAATATCTACCTTGCCCTACAAGGTATCCAGTACATAAAACTTAGCATCAGTGATACAAAGCCTTTCTGATTTTTTTCACGTACATACTTTCAGGACAATGAGTTGGGATGTATACCTGACTTAGGATCAATCACAGCCCTGGCAAAAGACGGGGCAGAGATTTATTTTCTACTTTGCTCTACACAGCAAGAGAGTCCTTGTCCTGAAGAAATTACAAGTCAATGCATTATAGGAACTACTATAAATAATGACAAAAATGTAATTAAGCATCGGGGTCAATACAAATCAGGAAGGAAACAGTGGTCATGGTGAATTAAGTAAAAAAATAAATTAAGGGTGGGAAGGACAGAGCAAAAGCCTGTTTTGACATCCAGCGGACTAAATTAGGTTTCTGTTCCGAAGGATCCCCAAGGGAACTGCTGCCACCAGGCCAGCCTGATGCTAGAGAGAGATTTTCATGGTGCAACTTCATGAAAAGCATTGTCTCCTTGCGACCCTAGGGTGCAACAGGTGTGATTGTCTGGGAGACTGAAGTGCTTGTTATCACAAAGGTTAGAAGGAAATAGTGGAATAATTTTTTAAATGGCAGCAGAAGAGAAAACACACATTCTACATCTAAGTCAAATATGAATACATTGTATTTAGCTTTTTCTTGTCCTTCTTCTAGTGTTAACTGCCACTTACCGCTCTGTTGGATCCAACCCCCCACCTCTCATCACACCCTTTGCTGCCTCAGACTTACCCTCCTGTCATGTACCCATGCTAGCCCTGTTTTAGTGTCTTGGCTAGGGTAGAAGGTTACAGTCTGAGGTGTTTTTGAAGTAAGTGATAATAATTTGATTTCATGTGAAATCACTGTTACTCTTATGGGTTTTATTAACACTATTGTTTCTATAAAATTGCATAGTAGCAGGCTCATATTAAAGGCTGTCCTTGGAAAAATATATAAAACGTGATATAATGTACATTTTCCCCACTGGTTTCTATAGCAACAGCCTTTCTCTGCACTCAGAAAGAGCAGAAAATTTGCAGGGGGGAGATGCATAATAGTGACTCTGCCCTAGATCTTTCACCTCTGAGTCCTCATGAGAAGTTCTCCTCCCTTCAGTTTCTGTGATGTGCAAAAACAAAGACCACCAGCCAGACCCACCTCATAGACTTCTCAATATATCCAGTAAAGCTGTGGAATGGTTATGCTACCGTAGATAAGAAAGTAATTTCCATAATGTGATTGTAAACTGGTGCGTTGCTCCTGGCACAATACCTAACATGGGGAATATACTTCACAAGATACTATAAACCCAGGTTCTGCATTCAGGTTTTATTAGGCATAACTATGAGCCTTGCCCAACTCCTCTCTTCCCTGGGTCTTTACAGACCAGCATCTGGTACAGTCAGAGCCTGAGAGTTCCCAGAGAAACATTTACTTTTGCTCTCATGGTAACATCAGTCCAAGACGTTTCCTTGCCTCTATCACCATTGGCCATACATAGCATTCGGAATCACCCTGAGTCCCAAGCATCACATTCCTAGAAAGTTATTGACAGTTTGGAAGAAGGCCAAGGACTAGCCAAAAAAAACATTTTATGAGCCTAGAGGGATTAAGTTGAGTAAGCCATAAGAAAAGCCTGTAAAGGACAATTCAGTGCTCTGTGGGTAAACAAAGTCTGAGAGAAGTTGGCTGAAAATCCCTAGATATGTTTGAAAGGTGGAGATGACAATCAAGACAGTACTTTATTTAGAGCTGGAAAGTGGGATATCTTAGTGGGAACAGTATTAATCAGGAAATCATAGGCAGGGCAGACTTTAGGGTAGTGGAATTTATTGGAAATTTTTCTATGAGATGTCATGAAAGACCCATTAGGAAGACACTGGGAAAACACTAAAATCTACATAGCAAACAGGAGTAACTTGGTGTTGGCAGTGAGATAGACTGGTTGAGCCAGTAGATTATTTTGATCCCCCCCACTTGTTTCTGTGATGGAGCCTGATCACAAGTCTGCTTCAAAGAAATTTCCTCAGATTGTTTGTCCTCACTGCATGCTCCTGACCCCCCAAGGGGAGGGCTGGTAGTTCACTGGTCCTCTCTGGCCAGACAACTAACAACAGAGACAGGACTTCTTACGTCAGATCCTGTTTTTTAGATCTTTTCCACAAAGATCCCCAGACTGTTTATGGCAAAAACCTCCTTTGGTGAATTGTCCATGAACAGTATCTTGCGCATTTGTTTATTGTTCAGAAGTATTTGATGAATGATTTATGCAAACTTGTCCTGCGCCTTGGCTGGGATGAGTGATGAAGATTAGTTCAGATTAAACATGAAGACAAGGAGGGATGAGGTAACTGTTTCAAGACAACTTGTAGCAAAGCAGAACAGAAATGAAAAAAAAAAAAAATTTGAATATGTGTCCTCATATTGCTTTGCCATAGAGGGAAACAAATTCCTTCTCTCCAAACTATTCCTTTCTTCCAGTCACCTGAAGCAGAGATTATGTATGGACTGTATTTCTTCAAGAGTGTCCTCTCACAAGCACTTGGCTTTCAGCAGCTAGTATAGAACACCAACTGATGCATGAGAGCACTGGATATTTTAGATTGGTTTTAGTGATGTGTTTGGAGTCTATATTTTGAAGTTTGAAAAACAATGAAAGGGGTTAAAAAGGGAAAATAACCTTTAGAGTTGTGGTAAATAAAATGGGGAGGGGGAAAGGAAAACAATTCTGGCTGCAAGAAATAATTCCCTCATACACTGAGACTTTATCTGGAGAATTGCACAATTCTATTAAACTGGGACTTGTGGTCTTTCTGTGTTAGACTGGGAGCAAAAGCAACATAGAAGCACATTTTGCATTTCAGACCCCACTAACATCAGGACTGTGACAGATCCCAGCTAGTTCCTCAATGCCTTTGCAAATCTCCTAGGAGCTTCAGTTATAATAAATTGAAGTTACTAAAATAACTGGATGTTAGGTACTATGGGTTTCTGTCTTACTCTTCAGCCCAGAGACCTAACAGCCCCTAGGAACAGACGAACTGATTTCCAGACTCTTTACATAAATCAGTACCTTGGTTTCCCATCCCTGATGGAGGGCCAATGGCACTTACGAGAGACCTGAAAGAGGATAAACACTTTCTCGATTGCGAGGCACTTGGGTACTGCAATGATAGATAAACATGTTAAAAGGTGAAGAGGCAGACCGGAAGCAAACATCACCTCAATCAGGAGCTGAGCAGCTGCAGTGCCAGCTACACAGGAGAGCAATTACATTTTGCATAATCCCTGATTTCTGTACTACCTACAGTTTTGTTCTTCTTGGCATCTGCTGAGCTCTAAGTCCCAGGATTAAAACTACACACTCATTACCCCCTGCTCTTCAATCACCACATAACTGCATGCTAAACAATATTGTGTTGCAGCAAGGCTTTCACTTAGGGATCCTTAGGTGGACATGCAGCATAACTTCTGCTTTCACCCTCTCTCTGCTGCAGAAATCAGTGCCTCGGGGAAGCACAGCCTTGTTAAGCACAACCTAGAGAGTTAGAGGACACCGTAGGGAAGATCAGTGGCATTGCTTTTGGCTGGTCCAGGGCAGAATGTCTTGTCTTTTCCATCACAAAACAGTTTGTGCCTTGCTGGTTGGCTCATTGCCAAGGTAATAAATACAAGTTTCAAAACCAAAATAAAATGAAAAGGAAAAATAAACACAGAGCAATGACTTGTTTTGCAAATTGACAGGAGACTTGCCTGAGGCAATGGATAAGGGGTGACAGGGATGAACAGCTCTCTCATAGAGCCTTATTAGACAGCAGAATGGAACTCTTCGCAGATCCCCTTTATGAGATGCTGCCATCTGGGAGAAATCCAGATTGGCAATTATGAGAGAGAACAATTCCAGCTGGCCACAACACTGCCAAAGCAGAAATTATCCCCCTACACAATGGCACTGACTCAGACTGCTTGCAACTTTTGTCGAGTTTGGGGCAGTTACACAAGATCTGTCATTAGTCATGGTGGTATTTATTTGCAATATGGAGCCCTGCCCACAGACCAGGACCCAATTATATGAGACAATATACAAATGCACAACAAATAGAAAGTCCCAATGTACACAAAGGCCAGGGCAAAATCTTAGTTATTAACTACATCCACTATATCCACCTCACAGCATCTGCCTTATTCTATAATGACTACCTAACTCTTTTCTTCCAACGCCTTATCTGTAACCTAGAGTGAGAAGAAGCTGCTGTATGCAATATTAATCTGCCACTTCCCTGATTAACATCTGAGAGTTAATTATTTCCATAAAGATCTTTTAAGTACTGCATTGTTGTAGTAGCAGTACCAGGACCTAGTATAATTTAGTAGTATTTTTCCTTCTGCTGGTCTTGCTGAAACAGAGAAAGAAGACGTAAGATTTATGCACTGCTCTCAAAATGCTCATGAGATGGGTATAATCTTTATTATTCTTGCACTGGTTCCTCACAGTAGCCCCTAGCAGTCTTGCCAATAACAGATCTCTTTGGTTAACAGATCATCTTTGTCCTGTGTTCATGGTCCTTTAGTTGTGTAAGTCCCGATCCAGCCACGGCTCATGGTAGTTCACATCAAACTGTGTCCTGTGACAGGCAGCAGAGCTGCCTTACATAAGGTTGTCATCGAGGAAGAAAGGCAGCTGTGCTGGCATTGCCAAATCATGGCAAAGGTCTGCTGACTGCCCCATCCTCTGGTGACCAGGTGATACCTCAAGAGATCTCTGTTCCTCTCCTGCCTCCAGGCCACACTGGGTCTTCCCATAGCTCTCAGAGAAAAGAAATGGCTCATACACAGCTAGGAACAGGGCGCCTACTCACCTCTGAAATACAAATGGATGGAACAGAAGACATTTTCAGCTACTCATGGTATTTAAAGTAAAAAGCAGTGAAAAAGTGTGGAGAGAATTGAGATTTTCCTCAGTGGTCCACCTTCTGCTGTAGCTAATGCAAAAGTTGTTGTTAGCCCTTGATTTTCCAGAGAGCACAGCCTTTGCAAAACAGTTCAGAGTATCCTAAAATTTTGTTTCCTCCCTCCATAGCGTGATTGCTGGAAAAAGGTCTGACCTCAGACTGATGGTAAAACCATCCCAGATGATACAGAACCAACCTGATGGAGGGCACCCCAGCAGGAGCAGGACACTTCACTGTGCTAAACAGTGAGGAGATGCATAAGAAGTGAATGGCCTTGGTGGAAGGGAGAAACATAAAGATATTTTTTATGCCTCCTTCTTGGAACTTGACACATATTCCTCAATGCATTTTCACATATTCCTCAATGCATTTTCACTTGTCAGACAAGAATTCTGCCAAAGAGGAAAATGTCTGAAAGCATCTCATTAATAAAGGAGTCTTGAGTTTCGCTGATCTTTCATGAGATTTCAGACTCTGAATTTCTTGAAAATGCAATGAGCTTAGGTTGACTTAAATACTTTCTAAACTTTATCAAAATACATTCCCTGAAGATGGAGTGTTTAAGGACTGAGAAGAAAAAACTGAAAAGATAAGTGATTTTCCATGAGGGATGCTTGAGTAGGGAAGGTTTCCTCAGTAAAACAAGAACTATCTAAGAGGCTTTTACATTTTCCCACTGGTTTACATTTTAAAAAAAAGAGAAGTTTTCTTTTTCTTAAAAGAACTGAGAAAAGAAATGTGTTATGGTGGGTATGCATTTTTTTTTTCCATAGTATAGTAATGTCAGTCTGGAATTAAAGCAAAGAGGTACTGGAGGCCTAAACATAATCTGTCTTCTGTGCCACTATCTGGGTTTGACTGTGTCTGTGTTCTCTGCCTCCATCTTCTCCTTCACTGGCTAAAGGAGAATCTCAAGCAAGAACAGATAAAAGATCCAGGTTTGTGGGGTTTTGTTTGGTGTTGTATTTTTTGTTTTTCACTCGAGGTATATGAAATGCTCCAAGACTTTGAGGCTGTAGGAAGAACAGCATTAGTAAGTGAGGGGGATTTTTTTTATTCTCTAGATAGGTCCTGTCTTCTTATGTTCACCTCCAGCTTTACACAAAAAGCTCAGTCAGGGAGAGATAGCCACCTGCTATTTCTAGCCCTCCTCGACCTCAGATGACAGCTTCCACTTTTTCATGCTTAGCCAGAATCAAGAGGAAACCAAATGTCACTGCTGAGCTGTGCCTATACAGCCTGGTATTCCTCAATCTACGTGTCAGCCCTTGTGCTCTGATTGTCCTCACCACCTGCGTGCTGATGCATATTGCAATGCCTGCTTGATGGCTTTTACCCCACAACTTTGCACATACACTCAAGGCTGCTACCAGGATCTCTGCAGATGTAATTTCCAGAGCCTATTCTCTTCTCAAACTTCAGGGGAGATTGTTGAGGACACAAGGGCCTTTTGTACATATGACACAGTGACTCTTCTCTGCAACTTGAGTCCCATCTCACAAAGCCATCAGATGTCATTTAACGTCATCACAGCAATACAGGGAGTGACAAATAATGGCCAGAACTAAAGGTCTTGCTCTGGTTTGTCCTTCTTCACCCAAGTAAGTACTGGTGCCAGGCAAAGCATTAGAAACTATATGGTAATGAGCAGGCCCAGATTACTGAGTCATTCTGAGTTTCCATGCCACAGTGCTCATCCTATCTGTATCCAATATCAGGTACGTGCTTGTCACCCATGCTGTTTTTGTCTGTAGAGCAAGGAAACCTGTGTGAATACTGTACAAGGGACACGTGGGATCCTCCAGTAGATGCATGGCATGCTCCAACAAGTCCACCATGGGCCATAGCCACAGATCATCCCACAAGTAAGTGTAGAGCCAGCCTGTGGAGAGGAGGGACTTGGCCTCTTCTCCCAAGTGACAGGGGACAGGACAAGGGGGAATGGCCTCAAGCTCCACCAGGGGAGATTTAGACTAGAGATTAGGAGGAAGTTTTTTACAGAAAGGGTCATTAGGTATTGGAATATGCTGCCCAGGGAGGTGGTTGATTCGCCTTCCCTGGAGGTGTTTAAGTCACGAGTAGACAAGGTCCTGAGGGACATGGTTTAGTGTTTGGTGGGAATGGTTGGACTCGATGATCCGATGGGTCTCTTCCAACCTGGTGATTCTGTGATTCTGTGATTTATAAACTTATAAGTGAGAAGTCACAAAGAGAACAGCATGGAACCTTTGCAGTGCTACACAAGGCCAGTTATGCAAAGCTCACTGAATAAACTGTGCCACGTTTAAATAGCTTGGTCCTGGGGTGCATACAGAAAGGCACAGCTGAGTCCAGAGCTTGGGGTCAGTAGCCTCAGAGGGACCAGAGTGTGTTGGCAACACTCTAACAAGCTAGCAGGGTAACTTTTGGGAGACGCCAGTCTTTGATATCATGTCAGCAAGGCCACAACCCCACAAAGGCCTGACGCATGATAACTGGTCCAGCAGTTGTCCGCTGTGACAGGCAACGTCAAAGCGACCCATGTCTTGACATGATTCCAGCTGAACACAGGCATTTAGCCAGAAACTGCTTTGTGGTGGGATGTACTGCCTGCCTCTTCCCCAGGAGGGGCAGAGCAGGAGCAGCTGAGTATATCCAAAAAGGTCAGGACAAGAGGTGGCAAGAGCCAGTCTTCAGGTTCCCACAGAACAGCTAGAGTCAATTTAGTTACTCAAGCCTGGAAGGGGCAGAGAACAGAACACACGAAACAATGTGCAGGAACTGGGAAAACGAAGCAGGCAGCCGTCATGGGGTGAAGTCTGTCCTGTGGACAGGAAATGTTTCTATGGGATAGTTTTATAAGTTTCATTTTCTGCCTCTGCTCCAGAGGCCAGAGACAAGAAGCCTGACTATTTTTAAAGATAAGTTTGACGCATTATGAAGGAGCTTGTGTGAGATGATAGGCTGTCGCAGTCAGGAAAGGGACACTCTGACCCAAGAGGATCATTCCAGCACTCCCATGCTCAGAGTCTGGCCATCTGCAGACTTCACTCACTTTCTCGGGAAGGGAAGGGAAGGGAAACTTCTAGTTTCAACTCAAGCAGAAGTAGTTCTGAGGAAAACAGGAGACTTTGGGAAGCGAACTCAGAGGAAGAAATAATGTCTGAGGATATAAATATGTTAGATGTCCCCTTTAAGTAACTGACCTATAGGGCTATTCCTGGGGTCTGGGGTTTGACATCATGCCAACAGTAGTAGCTGGGCAACAGTGGCCTGTGACTTGCTGGGTTGACATAAAAGCACCAGCCCATGTGAGGTGTCATGAACACCTATGCCTCCAAATTAGCTGTGACAACATGTTGCCAGGGTGAGTCCATACTAGCACGTAAACTGATGCAAACCCAAAAAGCTGAAGTTGTTGATCTTCAATGTTAATCAAAGGCACTGGTAATTAGTATCCTAAAAAATTTTATGTCTGACCACAAAACTTGAGAAGCTGAATAGTGTTTAAAGTGGCAACATATCTATTGGAAGTATAGGTTTCATTCTTGGCTAGAAATCTTGGCTTCTTTCCCCAGCTTGGCAAACAGAGCTTCCCAGCTCCTGCATCCTCACAGAAACAGGAAACGTACATTCAGGCAGAGGAGGTTTAAGAAACTGAAGCCACTAAGAAAGCTGGGAGAGTTTCCCACTTGGACAATTACATTCTCCAGTGTTCTCCTGCTGAGGAGGTGGAACAACACCTGCCCCGTAGAAAGAAAAATTCCTGCCTGTTGCTGCTTATGCTGTCTCCATCTCCCCTCCTTCTCTGGTCCAATGACACCTCTCACCCTGACCCAGAAGAAAGGGATTTGGGATGTCAGTTGTGTTAGAGGGTTTACAAAATCAAATGCTCTAAGGCAAGAGGCATTGACTACATTAATAAATTAAATGGTGTAATGGTGTGTTCCCAGACTCTAGAACTTCATCACCCACAATGTTAATTTGCTTGTACCTTTCCTGTCATAGTTTTATGACAGGGAAGACTGTCCCAGATCAAGGGACATCCTTCCATAAAGTTCCCTCAATCTGTCTGAGGTTTAGCCTAGGCCAGGAGCAATTCTTCACAAGAAGTCTGCAGGCAGCTACCCCCTTCTGGAGGGCAAAGATGTTTAATGGAGTGAATACAGACTTTTCCATTCCAGTTGGCTTCAGTGCCAGAGAAAGATCCTTAATTTTCTAGTACAATTGTAGCCTACAGTACCATTCAAGAAGCAGGGTAGAAAAGGTTACAGGGTTTGGAAATATCTCTGATGTAACCTGCTTATAGTGAAACATCATCCTTCACGCCTCTTAGATAAACAGAGCTGTGGCTGCTCTCTGCTTTCAAAGTGGCCCACTGGCAAATTCATAGAAATAAACTAGAATGGGCATGAAACTCAGCCTTCTGGAAGGGACTGCAGAGAAACAGCAGCACATACCTGTGTCTAGGTCTCTGGAGTGGCAGAAAAAGAAAATGATGGGGAGGAGAGAAGGAAGACTGCTCAAAAATTTAAAAAATGAGGAGTGAGGAGAGATCATACAGGACTAGGTTGCTAACTCTAACCGTGCTTCAGGGGTCTCATGCCAATTTACATAGCCCTGCTGATGCTATGCAAAAAGCCTGGACGCGATTGCAAGTCAGGTTACAAACCTTCAGCTCCATTCATCTTTTGCATCAGAAGTGCTTAGAGCACAACAGCAGTAAATTAGTGCCAGTTCTCCTGCTGAGATAATTCAAAGTATCTTTCCCTGCCCAGCAGGGCCTGATTTTTCATGTGGATTACATATTGTGATTAATAGGGAGGTATTTGCTCATTTAAGGGGGAAGGGGGGGGGGAGGAGGGAAGAGAATCAAACCTTAAAATCCTCACCAAATAGGGATTTTGGGGGGGAAACTTGCCTTGTTTATTCCTCTCCACTCAGTGAATCATTAATTTCAATGAAGGATTGCAGCCAGCAGCGGGCAATGATACAAAGAGATTGATAGATCCACTCTATTTCACCTCACATACAGTTGGGGTAAATGTGCATTCTGTGTGAGGTTTGTCAATCAGTTCACTGTTTGATATTGTCCCTACCTCCCACATCACTGATTAGTGTCACTCACCTAATGAGCAGAGAGGGCGCGGAGGCAGATCCTGCCAGCAGTAAGAAACTTACTTCAACTCAAACCCATGAAATAAAACCTAAGATTTATGCCACGTAGGTGGAGGGAGGAGGATAGAAAAAAAATCCTTCCCTTGAAGGACTCCTCCTGACTGCTTTTATTTCTGTTTAAAAAAAAAAGAAATGGTCTAGTTTACTAAAGGGCAAGAGAGAAGGCAGGTTGGTTTTAGGAGCCCTGTGTAATATCTTGGCAATGAAATGTCCAAGGTTGGGGAGAGGTGGAAATATAGTGGAAAATTATGGTACTTGTGGGGAGTCCCTGTGAAGATGGGTGAGCAATAGTCATCTTCCAGAGATAGCTAGACTGTCTTCATGGGATTAGCTCCATGTGGCAGTAGCCCAAGAGATTCTGCAGTATGATACAGAGACNGGAAGGAAGGAAGGAAGGAAGGAAGGAAGGAAGGAAGGAAGGAAGGAAGGAAGGAAGGAAGGAAGGAAGGAAGGAAGGAAGGAAGGAAGGAAGGAAGGAAGGAAGGAAGGAAGGAAGGAAGGAAGGAAGGAAGGAAGGAAGGAAGGAAGGAAGGAAGGAAGGAAGGAAGGAAGGAAGGAAGGAAGGAAGGAAGGAAGGAAGGAAGGAAGGAAGGAAGGAAGGAAGGAAGGAAGGAAGGAAGGAAGGAAGGAAGGAAGGAAGGAAGGAAGGAAGGAAGGAAGGAAGGAAGGAAGGAAGGAAGGAAGGAAGGAAGGAAGGAAGGAAGGAAGGAAGGAAGGAAGGAAGGAAGGAAGGAAGGAAGGAAGGAAGGAAGGAAGGAAGGAAGGAAGGAAGGAAGGTTGGTTTTCATGTCTGCATGTGGACAGTCAGCATCTTGGAAGCTTGATGCAAAAGGTTTCTGCTAACAGTTAGTCTAAGGAGAGGTGACATGCAGTAGCTAGAAATGGTGCTGAGTTGCAAAGATTTGAACTGGAATCTCTCCAAAGCTTGAGCATGCCTGGAAATTGGATCTGTGGTCACCATCCTGTGAAGCATTAATTTAGATGTTACAGAGTTGGGGGCTGGGGGTGGGGTTGGGGGGCCCCAAATAAAATCTGGTTGAAGATCAAAAACAGGAATTTATGCCTCTGACTGGGGTGTGACAGAGATATCTGTGTTGCTGAGTACTTATTCAGTGCATCTGGAGTTAAGACTTTTGGAGCTAAAGACGGGAAAGGCCTGTCTGCAATGAGGTAGAGATTTGTCTGCACAGTATGAGTTCTACCTTCTGCAAAACCAGGCTGTTAAAATTGCTGTAATAGACACTGTGAGGCTTAAGAACACTTGCCAGAGGGTGGAGGAGAGCCCCAATACTCATCCCAAGAGATACCTGGAAGTCAAACAGTGAGCATGCCTGATTCTGAACACAGGTGGCAGTGAGATCAGAGCAGAGGAAAGGAACCAGGGAGGCTTGCAATCTGCTTGGATTGGACTTTTAAAAGAGCTGTAGCGTTAGAACCTCACAAGCTTTGACATTTGCGGGATGAGGAACTTTGACAGGTCAATTTTGTCATGGGAAGGGAAAAGTTAAAAAGAGATAATGTAGAAGGGTATGAAGGTCTGGGATATAGCTCTTAAGTGTAGGGGTAGATGCCCTTCCAGTCACGGGGGGAAAGAAAGTACTGGGGGCAGTGGCTGCTCTTCCCAGTTATTATCCCCACACAGAAGTCAGTCAGGAGCCTCAGACATACTCAAAGGTCCTGGTGGAGGCCAAGTCAGAATCAGGAGCAGGGCTGCCTTAAGTCTATCCAGCAGACTGCTGCTCAAGGCAGCTCCCTGTCCTGTCTAAACCCTAATCCACCTTACCTAGCCTCTTTTGTTAGACCTGTAAAAGAAACAGATCCTGTGCTGGTCCTTTGAGCACCTAGTACCTCCTTTGAGTCCAACCCCTTCCTGGGTCTCTAACTGCAACCTGCAAAGCCATCACTGCCATTAAAAAGCCATAATGTGATGTGATGACATACATTTAGGAATTACAACACAGCTTGATTCTGCTTGGTCCGATGTTGCTGACAAAGCCCTCCTAGGGCAGGAGTCCCTTTTAAGGCAGTGATGAGTTCTCCATGTAGCGTTCACATTTTGAGGAACTGGTCATTACACTGTCAAACAAAAATCATACAGCCGGATTTCACACGCAAATGACACCATCTAGAAATACATGACCAATTAAGGGAAAATATGCTTCAAAATATCATTTTGTTTCCTACAGTTTATAAGCTTTCTTTTTTCTTGTTTTAACTGACTTCTCACGTTAAGTCAATTTGGAGTTGGTTTATTTTTAACTGAGTTAGTAAACTCTTGTGCACCAAATCCCCCTATGTAGAAGGAACAATCTCTATTATTTGTCTTTTGGTTTTTAATCACAGAACAGCTATCACATTTTCCACTCCATCCTTTGCCCCAGAGCCTTTCACGCCATTGTCATTCAATGGCTCTGAAATCTGTTTGTAAGGGAAGCTGCAGAGGTTCAGAAGACCCAAAAACAGGCTCTGTGAGCTTTTGTGTGTTCTTAATGATGATAAAAAGAAATGAAAATGTTTAAGATGAGAAGAGATTAGTGCAATGATCTAGTTTACATCTCTGAGAAAGCACATTCAACAATCCTGGCATCAAATAAATGACCTATAATGAGGTTAAAAGGCTGAGAGGTCACTAAACCGGTCCTTCTTCCCAGCAGAAATCCCCTCACCTCTCACATGTAATCATTCCTTGAATGGAGGTGAAGCCAACAGGGCACATCATAGCAAGAGGAAGGGGAAGCTGCTTGGAGCAGGTGCATGCTCGGCACTTCTGGTTGCATGATGCCCTTGGGTACCACATCTTTCTTCTGGGCTTGTCCATCTTCAGTGGCTCAGGACCACCATTCTTCAGCAAGTCCTGGGGTTGGATGGAGATAATGGTCTCTGTATTTCCCAGGCCTCCAACAGAAACTGAAAAGCCTCCCAGAAAAGTGTGTTTTGCAGGAGTGCTGGGCTGGGATTGTCCGGCTGTTTTGGCTTTGGATTTCAATCCTCTCATGTTGCTTTGCTCCTCATTCTCCAAATATTGAGCCTTTTGCACAGGCAATCACACGCAGGTGATGTCAGTGGTGCACATGGAGGTGTCAGCAGGGGCCAGAGGAGGGGCCAGAGAAGAGGGGAGATTCAGTTCACCTTCACCATGTGTAATATGTGTTTGAGCCACACTAGATACCAGCATGCAACCAGGGGCTTGCTGACNAACAGCACAGTGCAGAATGCTGACCAACCACCCAGAGATCACTGCATAGTTCCCCTGACTGTCTCTGAGAGAGGCTGGGGAAAAAAGGAGGCTTTAAAAAAACCCAAAAAACCAACAAACCAAAGAAAAAGGTGGGAGAAAAAAAAGACCAAATACTACATTGACAGGCAGTCTTAGTACTTGCAGCCTCTATGGCTGTGATAGAGGGTGCAACGCACCAGGATGCCACCTTGTGGCATCTTCCCACCAGTGACAACCCACCATACCCGCAGCCTCTGCCCACCAGGCTCCCCAGGAGGTGGTTTTCCTCACTCCAGCCTCACCCCAGGGTGCAATGAAAACGCACATTTCTGCCCCAAAGGACTGAATTATCTGGAAGGGTTTTTCTTCCTTTAAGCAAGAGCAAAAAAAAAAAGGTGTCATGACCCCAGTGCAGCCTGGTTGAAAGCGATCTGCTGAAAAAAAAGCACCACAAGACCACACACAGATTTGGGTGCAGAGCTGCCTTCCTCCCACCTCTCATGTACCCCAGGTCAGGGGAATACAGTTGTATAAAAACAGTGGCTGCCCCACTCTTGCTGCACTCATCCAGGCCACGTTTCTCATCCCAGATCCAAGCACGGCTTGCCCCTCCCAGCTGCCTAGATTTCCTAATAGACCACAGAGGAGTTTTAGGGGGGAAAAAATGGTTCAAATGAGCAAACATTGTTTTCTTAAACCTAATGTTTTTCACAGAAAACCACATTAATCACTGTTAAGGCCAGTGGTGTGCTGGTGACTGAAAGCCTGAGTAATCACCCCTTCTTTGCGTATGCCTGGTGGGCAAATTCTCAACTGGGAAATTAGATGGCAGTGAGTTCTTCATCTACAGGCACCTTACCTTGCCAATGTTACAGGGAGGTTTTCACAGCACAGCATGGAAATTCTGGTCAAAGTAAGAGGGAAGGAAAAATAAAAGTCAAAAAAAAAAAAATCTGCATACAGATACCAGGCAGATATTGTCCTCTGTGCTCATCTCAGAGTGCTCATCTGATGAGGATTCCAAAGCTCAGGAAGATAGCGACAATGAATTCTCAAGCTTTATTCCAAGCCATAGTCTTGAAGTGCAGCAGCTAAACTGAAAGCAAATTCTGTTACCTTCATTTCCGAATGAATTGGTTTTGACTTTCTTAGTCATTAGACTCAACACAATGAGTCAAGGCTGGGAGAGTAAGAATGCAAGGATTTGAAAGTTTCTCTTCCCAAAGATGGTTTGGTGCTGTTTGGCTTCACTGCAAATGTGGTAATCTGATCTGTTATAACTACTATGTGGAGAGAAGACTTTGTGTATCAACCAAAAACCATATGTACAACTCAGCACCTATCACATGAGATTCAGGTTTGACCCAGCACCTTTGACATTCCTTACAAGTACAGTTATCTTCTTTGGAGATTTTCCCCCTGGTTCTTTTCTTCAAAGGTGATAATGTAATTAAGTCAGATTTTGCAAGGAAATTGTTTTTGTACCATGAAATAAACATGAAAGAATTAAAGACCTATGGAAAATAAACACTCCATTCAGTTTTTTTTATCTGATGTCCTTAGAAGTTTGTTTCAAACTCTTTAGGGAAGGCTAATGCCCTCCTGTCTATAGGTTTCCCAGGCTGTGCTGCTGTTTCTGCTAAAGAAAAGGCTGCAAGCAGTCTCCTATTAAACCACAGTACAAGACTGGGTTTGAGCTCCGCTGAGAGGCTACAGTTCTCCTTGCCCAGTATTGCAATATGGGCTGCCATATGGCGTGGCATCAGGTGTGGTATCCTCTAGAGAAAGAATCTGTCCTTCTGTTGCCTCTCCTTCCCCGTCATAAATTCACATAAAAACTTTTCCTTAAAATATGGGAGAATGAAGAGAATTGCAGTTCCCCATAGAAGGAGCCTTTGAATTTTCTGCTTCTGTTCTTTATGACAACACAGCAAATGTGCCCTGGAGAAGTCCTGGCAAGATCCCTTGTAGGAACTCATGTGCTCTGTGTGCTGCATAGTGATACACAGACATACACGTACACCCTGGCAAGGCTGTGTATGAACCTCGTGTCTTGGAGTATCACATCTCTCTGTTTCTTTTCCTGCACATAGTCATTATTACATCTCATAGTCATGTACATGTTTGGAAAACATAAGGAGCGGTTCCACATCTGCTTCTTTGTCTGTATGCAAGAGTCTGTCCTCTCTGGGCTAACTCAAACAATAGTTACCCTAAGTGCTGTAGTGGCCCATCTGATCTTAGGTTTTTGGGGGTTTTTTTCATTAGAAAGTAATAGAGATCTTCTGTAACTTCTGAGGTCACCTTGTCTGTGCTTCAAAACAGCACGGCTAAAGAATTTCCCTCCATAAACTCTGAACTGAGCTCACAAATGAGCTAATGTTCAGTGTGTCATACTTTTTTTTCTCTGCCACTGAATTCAGTTTTGTTGCCATCTTCATGTCCGGTCCTTGTCTGTTTTGTAACCAAGTCAATCTACCTCTTACCCTGACTCCTTCTGCCTGGTTTAATCACTCTCTGAAGCCCTCTCTGTCAGGGTGCCTCTTCCTAAAGGTACAGTGTGTTGTCTTTGCCAAACACTCAAAGGAGTTGCTTAGAGGACAGGCAGATTCATTTGAGTATATTTTGTGTCTGATTGGTGTTGCTTGTGCACATTTTAAAGTTGTGTTGAATGTATGAGCTCGTGTAATGAAATCATGTCACATTACCTTGTGCAACAGCATTTAACTTTGGATGAAAATGAGCCAAAGTATGTCTTTTGCTAAAACGAACGGCCTTTTCTGGACCAGGTCACACTTAGAAGAGAAACAGCAAGAATCAACAGCTGCGTTTCAGTCAGGCTGTGTCTACACCCAGCTTTTTGTCAGGAACATTAAAAGTTGCTCCACAAAACTGCCCGTGGTCTTCCACATCAGTTATGTTGATGCAAAAGTGAACCTCCAGCAGAATACAGACAAATAACTTGAGGAATGATACTCATGCTCATCCCATTTTTTTGTTCACATTCATGTGGAGTGAAGCAGTTTACTTTTACCTCATTGAAAAATGATCATGGTGCAACCCTCACTTGCCATAAGAAGTTAACTCACCAAGGTGGTCTAGGTCTTTGTGGAGTAGGGACTATTAATCTTTGGTGTCTTGTGCTTTGTTCAAACACACTGCAAGTCCTCCACTTATTATAATAAATATAATGCCTCAAACAAACTGGAAGCTCTTAATTGAGAAAGGATGGTGTTTTCTTTCCTTTTCAGATAAATGACATCTTGTGGAAAGCTAAGAAAGGTGCTGCATAATGAAAT
>WAAB01018635.1:39630-61643 GCA_013389865.1 Piaya cayana | reverse complement strand
ACACCAGAGAGAGCCCAGCTCCAGGCTGGGCTTCTGTTCCCCATTAAACCAACACGAGGAGCTTCAACTGAACAGGTAACACCACAGTTGGGTAACTCTGTGTGTGAGTTCTCTCTGGTTTCTTTCT
The DNA here is from genome assembly GCA_013389865.1 of Piaya cayana. Lineage (NCBI taxonomy): Eukaryota > Metazoa > Chordata > Aves > Cuculiformes > Coccyzidae > Piaya > Piaya cayana. Next base: position 61,516 of record WAAB01018635.1, on the reverse strand, counting down.
CATTTCATGCAGAGCCTGCAACAACCCCTGTGCAGATGGTGTGTGAGGGAAAGAGGCAGCAGAGAGAAAGAGAGGGGACACCGTGCCTGGGAGGCAGGGACAGAGGCCAGAGCACCAGGAGGCAGGACTGGGCTGCGGGACGGTCAGAGGCTGCAGGGGAGCTCTCTCAGCCCAGGGAACCAGCGTGTTGAAGCAGCCGAGGCTGCGTCTGAGCTTGAGGGCACCCGCACGCTCTATGGGTCTACTCGGCCAGTTGAGCACGGGAAAAGGAACAGAAGAAAGCACAGGGAGAATTAAAAAAAAAAAAAAAAAGAAGGCGTTTCATTAACAGATGATATTTTTGCACCATTTTCTTGCTCTCTGGTGCACAATTTTTGTCTAGAGTGTTCCCAACACCAGCTGGAAGCTGCACTATTATATCCCACGGATCTCAGCGCAGGACGAGGATGGCAGAACGAACCCACGGCACCTCCTGCGAGCCCCAGACTACGCAGCTCACTGAGACAGAGCCAGAGAACAGGGAAATGAAGAACAGCAGCCTCACAGTTGAGTGTTTTGCAAGACTATCCTCATCTAAGCACTGGCCAACACCCCACCCCAGTCACGATGGAGAAAACAAAACAGAACAGAACAAGTTGTTTAAAAATCTGTTCTATTAAACAGACCAGCTACGCTGCATTGTTTCTTTCAATGATTTCTTAAAAAGATGTAATTAAAATACTTTAAAGTGTAATACACGCAAAGCCCAAACTCATTTAAGGCTTCTCTCACTGTTGCTTCTCATTACGACCTATAAGAAACGAGCAACAAGGGATTGCAGTGGAAAAGGTTACGGACAAGGGCAGCGAGCCCAGCGCAAACACATCAGAACCCGCCATTCAGCGTGAGGAGGAGAGGCCGCTGTCCCTTCTAAAAATAGAAAAGCACAAGGAGGAAAAACACAGAACAAAAGCAGCCCCATTGTTGTGCGCTTCTCCCAGCAAGGCAGGAAGCGAGGGCTTAAATCGCCTGCCGCTTCGCACAGGGAAGGACGGGCAGGGAGCCTGGGAGGGGAGACAGAGCAGGACGCAGACCTGCCAGCCTGCAATCCCAATTTTATGGAGACCAGAGCTGCTCCAGACCGAGTGTGTGCAAGACATCACTCTTATTTACAGTCTTCTACACAAGCTGTGCAGGAGCACCCCCTGATGATCAGTCAAGGGCAGTAGCGCTGTTACTGGCTCATGGCTACTCTGAAAACAAATCATTTTGTGGGGTCAGCAACTCAGCTCTGTGTTGCCTCATGTGCTGATGGACAGACTCCCGTCTACCAGTGTGCCCAGGTGGCCAAGAAGGCCAATGGCATCTTGGCTTGGATCAGAAATGGTGTAACCAGCAGGGCCAAGGAGGTTCTTCTCCCTCTGAACTCGGCACTGGTGAGACTGCTCCTTCAATCCTGTGTTCAGTTGTGGGCCCCTCAGCACAAGAAGGATGCTGAGGCTCTGGAGTGAGTGCANAATATGCTGCTCAGGGAGGTGGTTGATTCGCCTTCCCTGGAGGAGTTTAAGGCACGAGTAGACGAGGTGCTGAGGGACATGGGTTAGTGTTTGATAGGAATGGTTGGACTCGATGATCCGGTGGGTCTCTTCCAACCTGGTGATTCTATGATTCTACCCAGCTATGTCTGTTTCTGAATCCAAAAGATTTTGCTGGTACGTTATCTGCACTAATATTTCAGTAGGAAAGCTAAGTTCCGCTTGCCTCCACACATTTTTCCTGAAGCCAGACTTGGTGTCACTATCACACTCTTGCAGGGTGTCCTTAACTAAGGACACAGAGATCTGAAGACCCAAATTACACCAAATTCCCCACCAACACGTTTGATTTCTAACCAAAACATGACTTTTGGAGGAGGACTTCACAAGCGCTTTGCTTCCAGCGCTTCCCATCCCCGCTGCGGGCTGTCTCGGCCTTTTGGACAGGAAGGGTGTTTCCCACCGCGTATGCTGGTGGCTCATCCCTTCTCATTCCACGGCACCGGGAAACACCACAGACCTACGTGGTTTGTAGGTGTGAAACTAGTATCTCTAGTGTTAACATAGGTGGTCACGGATGTAGAATCATCTTCCTTTTCTCATCAGCTCTGGAGCTTTTCCAGCACTCATGCCTTACCTGTCATGTTTGTTCTCCTGTGCTGCTCGCAGCAGCTCCTGAATGTTCTTTGTGATCTGCTCGGTTTTCCGAATCACATCTTCTGTGCTGGGCAAACTGGAGCTGGGGGCTGTGTCGGTGTCTTCAGGGATGGATCCCTCCCCCTGCCAAATGATGCTCCTCTGCCGGCCCTTCCTGCCTGACCTGTAAAAGAGCAGAGCAGAGCTCGTGGGACAGACCCGGCTGCTCACACAGCTCCCCGTTCTTCACCCAGCACAGAGTTGTGCTGCCAGCTCCAAGTCACTGCGCCTACCCCGTCTCCTCCAGCTCCAGAGGGGTGGTGGGGTTATCGTAGTCGCTCTCGGACACGCTGCTCTGCTTCTCCAGCTTCGAGGTCTGCAAGGAATACAGGTTTCTTTCAGTGCTGTGCAGAAAAGAAGAGCCCCGAGCTGTAGCAGCACCACATCCTCGCTCTTTAGCACAACAGCCCTGGAGTCCAGGGAGCCCCTCAGCCCCATGTAGGGCTCCTGCTGCCACCTCGTACCTGAGGGCCTGGGTGCTACCAACACGGTACGGCCCCACCAACCTCCACGTGAGGGCCCTGCCCCAGCACCCAGCGCGGCAGGACAGACGCCCACAGCACCAAATCCTTCCCCTGCCACGTGGGCAGAGTGGAAAGCCCACAGGGGGACCGACGGCAAAGGAGGAGGGCAGGACCACCACGAAGCAGGAGGCTAAAACAAGAAGGGGGAGCCCACCACGCATAAAGAGGGCAGATCAAGAGCAGGAGGCTCGCAGCAGGCCAAAGGCCAGATGTGGCGTGGGAGGCTGAACACGCAGTGGAAACGAAATCCAGCACGGGAGGGCCATGACAGAGCAGAGGCCAAATCAAGCATGAAGGTCTGAGCACAGAGCAAAGGTTGACCTGGGCTTGGGAAGGCCACCGGAGAACAGGACAGCAAAGAGGGTGGAGGAGCATCGCAACGTGAAAGGCAAAATAAAGACAAGGAGAGTGAAATGATGGAAGGAGGCCCAGTGTGCAGTGGAGGTCTAACTACAGCTGGGAGACCAAAGAGCATGTAGGAAAATGAATCAAAGAGAGTTGGAGCCAGTTTCAGATTAGAAACAGTTAAGTCTGCTAGAGATTAGAGGCCAAAATAAGGAGAGCTGAGGCCTGTGGCAGATCGGTGACAAAACAAGGTTGGGAAGGCAAATAAGTGAGATTTGTGGCCCACGGCACTGGATAAAATCAGAGCAAAGGTCTAACCAGCAGGAGTGGAGGGGCTACAGAGGAATGGGTGTCAAAAGGAAGGCGGCTGGTCAGTTCCAAAGTGGAGAGTGAAACAAGAGCAGCAGGTACACAGGGAAGTGAGGGCCAGAGCACTGTAAGCACAGAAGGAAACGAGGGCCAGACTGAGTATTGTAGGGACAAATAAAGTGGAGGTCAGAGCGAGTGTGGGAGGCCCACAGCAAAGGAGGAGGCTGATCCTGCTGGGAGTCTGAACCTGAAGTAAAGGACGGATGAAGAGTGAGACACCAAAATGAGCTCGGAGGCCAAACCCACAATGAAGACTGAACCCTGAGTGAAGGCCTGTGGCTGCGTGGGAGTCTGAAAAGGAATACAAACACCTCTCTCTCAAGTCTGCTCTGGGGAAGTCTTGTTTTAAGAAGGAAATAAGCAAGGCCTAAATTTTGAACACGTGGTGGAACAATATGGGTAAACTACCCCTTATTTTCTAAGAAATATGGCATCTAAACCCTCGTACTGATATTTGCTTCAAAGTCAGAGACTTGGTCAAAGCGAGACCTCAAAATGCAGTCGGCTCATTCTGACGATAAAGGGATTTTCTGCAAGCAGAGCGAGCTCAGGCTGCTCAAACAGCAGCACAAAAGCTACAGGCTGTTTGCCTCCACACTTCATCGCTCTGTGAAACATCAGGATGCATCTGCTCGAGGTCCGTTGCTTTAGTCACAGCCCCTTCAGAGGCAAAAATAGACATTAACTCTGAAGCTGCAAACGCAACGTGCTTCTCCCTTCTTTTGAGTATGTAACTCGTTATTAGTTCAAAGATTCCAAATAAAATGTAATCTAAAAGCAGCTGTCCCGGACAGACAAGCCTNTTTAAATATCCCACTACAAAAAAATTAAAAAAAAACATGAACAAAAATAAACTCAAATGAAAAATGTTTTAAAAACAGTTTAAGAAGCTGGACAGGGCTCCTTCCAATAGCTAACAGCTCCCAGATGAGGCCTCAGCAAAGACAGGGGCTTTGGAATAACAGAAGGTTGCAGAATGCATTTAGTGTTTCTTGGTAACACCACGATTTTTCTCACAGCGTAAGAACAAAACCCTCCAGAACACACTTCTGTAGATCCTGATGGAAGGTAAGTTTCCTCTATACGCTCTCAGCCTCTTTAATCTTGCCCTGAAAGGAACTTTCTTTGCTAAAAGGATCTTTGCTAAAAGGAATTTCCCACGCTCATCGGGGCTTTCGTCTCTCAAGGTCAGCAGGAAGCAGGTTGGATGATTCCAAATGTATCAGAGGGCAATGCGAGCGGCTACCTGTTTGGACACTTAAAGAACTCGCTTCAAACAACCTAATGAATGTCTGTAAGATAAAGAGTCAATCAGTACCAGTTGGGATTGGTGCAAACCGACAGCCCCCAGAGAAAGCAGGTTTCAAAGCCAGGACCCAGGCAGCTTCATATGCCTCATGCAGTGCAGTTTAGTCAGAAGGAGTTATGAATTGATTTATGAAATACCAGTGAATGCCTGCGAAATGACTTTCCAAACAGCAACTGGCTTGTCTTCTGTCTGTTTTTGGTGCTATGCAGCTGAAGGAGTGATCTGGAGTATCAGTGCATGGTGTTAAGTGCTAAAGACTCGAGCTGGTGTGAAGTTAGGGAGAGGCAAGTGCCCACAGCACGTGGCAGAAGAAAGGGAAAGTGATGAAGCTGCTTCATGCAAGCATGAAGGTCAGGCAGCAAAAAAAAGGGGAGAAGAGAGCAATAAGGGCTTCTAGGGAGGCTGCTGCCTCCTCCAGGTAAAAGTCCAATGGGGAAGGTACTTAACCCTTCGTGTGCTTTCATCCCTTGACCAGGAAAGCGTGGAGGGGAAGGAAGGTAGAGATGAAGAGGAGGTCACAAACGCACTCCTCCCGATCTAAAAAAACGGGAAAGAGAAAAACACTCGGGAAAACAAAAAAAAAACCCAAAACACAAATAAATGCTTAAATGAAATAAAGGAACATTCTTAAAACTGCGGAGATGACATGAAGCAAGAACGATTCTGAGAATCTGGCTAAGCCTCAGTGAAGTTAATTCTTTCAAAATAAAACTGATTTCATGTTAATTCATATACTGATATTGCAAAGGTGCTGAAATCCACAGAGTGCAAAACACACTCACCACGACACCAAGTTAACCAGCTCCACATAACAATTTAGTGCTTCAGGACCACCACTTCCATCCCAATTTCAAACCGAATGACCAAAGGACCCCGCCGTGTTCTGCATACAAAAGATTTCTGGCATTTCTTGCTGCCACAACTGCCTTTCTGTCAACATGCCAATTTAATTTTAAATTCCAAACTAAGCATAAGAAACTGGTGGCCTAATGAAGTTGACTCCAATTGTATTTTATCTTTGAGAAGTGGTTCTGACGTCCCACAAACTTGCACGTACCTGTGTATCTCAAGAAAATAAGTCCATGAACTTCACCTGCCTTCTTGGAATAATATTTTTTGTTTCCCTTCTGGTTTTCAAACAGCCACACATTGATATTTGGCACATATACAGCAAACAGCATCGACTCTTACAGTTTGAATTCACCATGGAGCAGGCAGGTGAGCAGCTTCGGCGAATAAAGCACGGTTGGAAGAGACAGAAAAGCTGAACGTGAGGAGAAAGGCAGAAGCACCAACGGTTCTACTCACATGTGGAGGGAAAGGCTGCAGTCTCGTCATGCTTTCTTCAGGGTACGTGACCTCTCCCATGGGCAGGTAGGGTTTCTGCCCCGACCCGGTCTCATACATGGACATGGGCCTGCTGCCCCGTGCAGACGGTCGCCGCTTTAAAGAAGAATTGTTGGTGGGGTCTGTGTACTCGGAACCAGTTTGGACCTGATATATATTGGTTGTGGCCTGTCTTCTGAGGCTGGTATTTTCACTCTGCAGCGTTTGAAGCTGAAAGAAACGTTTAGCAGTAGGACTGGCTTCCAAACTGGGGGTTTTTGAGCTTTAAATTCAGGATTTTAGCAAAAAATATTCAGCTTTCAGTTTGTGTAAGACTATCTATACGTAGTAACTCATATTGTAAATGAGACAACTCTACCTTACGCTCGTCTAAACAAAACCCACACTGAAGGTTTGAAGCAGTAATTGAGTTTAACATTATATCCCATTCGTGCTATTTACCAGGGATTAAAAAACAAGGAAATATATAAATCTTGGCCTCCTGGTACACTTTATCTTGTATTGCTTCATTACAGATTATTTTCTACCGCCAAACTGCATTGGGATTTTAACTTCCCTTCATTCCAGCTAGGCTGATTAATGGAAAAAAAATCCAGAGTATTTACTAGATGAGGTGGCAGTACAATATATCGAGATGTGCACGTGGCAAGATCTGTGCTAGCACTCACTTCCCCAGGGCTGAAAACTGCTTATCTTGAAGCAAGACAGCAAAAACCTACAAAACCTGCAACAACTGTCTTGTCACTTGGAAAACGCGTCAAAACGAACTAAATAATCATCATCACCTCCACAAAAAACACATTAAACTACATGGGCACTGGCAGAGGCTGCCCAGGGAGGTGGTTGATTCACCTTCCCTGGAGAGGTTTAAGGGATGGGTGGACGAGGTGCTGAGGGACATGGGTTAGTGTTTGATAGGAATGGTTGGACTCGATAATCCAGCGGGTCACTTCCAACCTCGTTGTTCTACGATTCGAACTTAAAATACACCAAGAGAGGAAGGGCTGGTGCTACTGTGCCTATTACCTTTTTCTGCATGATTCTCAGCTCGTCGCTCAAGTTGATGTTCACTTTCATTAACTGCTGAATCTTCACCTCCGAAGCCACCAAGGCATTTTTAACCTGCATATATTCCTGGGCTGTCACCGGTCCATCCGACAAGTCCGAATCCAGGCTCTATAAACAGAACAATAGTCACACCACTGAGAAGCAGCCAACTAAAACAAACTGAGACAACGGATTTTGACAGCTTTTCATGTTCTTGCTTTAAAGGAATCAGAGTTCAAATTGATAAGATCCATTCATTAAATAATTTTATCCCCATATAGAAATTTGCTGCTTATCCACTCTCAGCTCCTCCATGCACAAAACCACTTGTCTCAACATTTCAATGACATAATACTCTTTCGTAAGGACTTTTTTTTAAAAATATGCAATCAAGAACCGGAAAGTCGTAGATTACAAAATATCTAGTGTGCACGTTATCATGGAAGATTAAACCAGAACTACGAGGTTTATTGTCCTTTTTCAACCACGCTGAATTATTTTCAGGAATGGTTTAAAATGCTCGGATGCTATTGGTCTGCTGCAAATATTTCTTCAGCAGGAAGCAGTAAATGCTTGTGAAATACCATGGAATCAGTGACTCAAGTGTTTTGGTGGATCCAATTATTTCATTTGTGCAACTACACCTATAGCTTAACTCAAGAGTCGTTACTTTTCCTTACGTCACAACACTTCATTTTTATTCAAGCTCATGGATTGAGGTGCGACTCGGAAACTAACCTGAAAATGAATGAAAATGTCAATTTCCTGATCGTTTATGCATGTTAAATCTCTTCACGAGGGCAAAGACTCACCGCAGATCACCTTTATGAATAAAATTAGGTGTGTGAGTAAATATTTCAAGCCTACCTTCTGTCTGTTTGATTTCGCTGCATTCGTTTCCAGGTCTGTATCTTCATCGGAAGCAACGCTGTCATAATCAGGCTGGTCGTTATCTTGACTCTCACTGCTATGCTGATTGCTGATTGATTTGAGTATCAATTCCACGTTTTCTGTAGATCAACACATACCATTTAAAAACCGTGCTGGGATGTTTGGAGAAGAAATGGAAGCACACGCTTTCAAGTAATTTAAAAAAAAAGTAAAATCAGAAAATATCTTCGATAGAGAGACAAGACGACGTGTCAGAATAAAGGATCGTTCAAGGAGCCAAGTTCATAAAACTGAATTTAGATCCACCTAATAGGTGTGGATAGGTGGACCAGCAGGGCCAGGGAGGTTATTCTCCCTCTGTACTCGGCACTGGTGAGACCGCTCCTTGAATCCTGGGGTCAGTTGTGGGCCCCTCAGCACAAGAAGGATGTTGAGGCTCTGGAGCGAGTGCAGAGAAGAGCAACGAAGATGGTGAAGGGGCTGGAGAACAGGACTGATGAGGAATGGCTGNCTAGAGATTAGGAGGAAGTTTTTTACGGAAAGGGTCACTGGACATTGGCATAGGCTGCCCAGGGAGGTGGTTGATTCACCTTCCCTGGAGGTGTTTAAGGCACGAGTAGACGAGGTGCTGAGGGACATGGGTTAGTGTTTGATAGGAATGGTTGGACTCGATGATCCGGTGGGTCTCTTCCAACCTGGTGATTCTATGATTATTTGTGTCAAAAACATCAAAGTTCTATGGTTTTCCCTTTTAATTTCTTGTGGTTTGGACTGAGGCTACGGTTTGGATTAAGTCACTGAAGAACTGCATATAGAAGAGCTGACAGACAAAATTATACTCACCTTTTGAGCCTGTGAGTGGGTTCCCCTGTTGTCGTCGTTTGGCATCGCTTAAAATATCTATAACTAGCGTAGCAAACTCGTGGGCATTAAATCGAGCCAGTTTCTGTCTTCCCTGAATCACAGAATAGTGAAGAAAAACAAAAATACATCATGTAGCAGACGACGAGCAGAGTTAGACTTAAGACCGCAGCACTTCCAGCAAGGTGATGGCTCAGTGACATTTATTCCAAAAAGCATGATTTAAATTATTCAGGGAGGGGAAATATGAAACTCTTTTAACCTCTTTACAAGCGGATGCAACTCTGCTGCAGTAATGACGTACAGTAAAGCAACTGTTACAATACCCAGCCCATCAAATAAAGAGAGTTTCACAGTATGAAGGAGCCGGCGTACCTGATTCCTGGTTGAGGAATATTCAGGATTTACAGGAAGAAAAGGGACGACTGTGGTCTCTGTCACAAGCGTGCTGTGATTCTGAGTAGCCAGCCANGACAGTGCAAGACACAGAAATGACCGTTATTGGTAATTACTGAATACAAAAGGACTTTAAACAGACCGTACGCGGCACTGTCACCTGCTACGCAATGTAACCACTCAAATTTATTTCGTACACGTTCCAGAAAGCCTCATTTACCTGCATCGGTTTCCCTTCTGTCAACTTCATCATACACATCCATGGCAAGTTCTTCAAATAAGTGGTTGCTTAGCTGGGGAATAAGGGAATCATAGCTTGAAAATAAATGAAACCTAACACAGAAAAATCTTTTCAGCCTATATATTACTTGTTTCTCAGCCTTTACAGTCAAGCGAATCATTAAGCAGACATAGGTTGGACTCAATGATCCGATGGGTCTCTTCCAGCCTGGTGATTCTATGATTCTATGATTCTATATACAACCACCTAATTGCTGGATAAAGATACATCAATCCTGTTCTATGCTTCTCCTGGTTAATGGATATTTTCTCTCCTATCTGGTCACAAAAAGACCTCGTGTATCGAGGGTGAAGTAGATTTACTGTGGGAGAGTGGCTAGTTTGCCACTTATAAACAAAGAAGTTTCACTTACAGACTGAAGCTTCTTCTTGGCGGCTTTTGCAAGTTCTGATAAATCTAGACTGCTATGAAAACAAGAAGTGATCATTACATCTACAGCACTGACTGGCTTGTTTAAACACAAATTCTGCTTTTCAATAATTTAGTGATTAAAATGTTATTTTATTTGAAACTTCTTAATCTTACGGTATTTATAATGTAGTTTTTAACACATTGATCTTACCGATATGGCTAATATACTATATTCTTAAGCTTTTCTAAGCAACAATCTGAAACTTAAAACAATCTGAGCAGCATCTCCCTACAACTACCTGAAGGGAGGGTGTGGAGAGGAGGGAGCTGGGCTCTTCTCCCAAGGGACAGAGGACAGAACGAGAGGGAATGGCCTCAACCTCCACCAGGGGAGGTTCAAGCTGGACATCAGGAAAAAATATTTCATGGAAAGGGTCATTAGGCACTGGAATAGGCTGCCCAGGGAGNGTACTTCATCCAGCAGCTAAACACAGCAGATCAAAAATAATTACTTTTACCAACAACTACATCATTTTTATCACACTTTTTCACAGTTGTTTTGCAAGCAATAGGTTGAACAGTAGTTTACTTACAGCCGTCTGATTTCCAATTGCAGAGCGATAAAAGAAAAATAGCAACTTATGATTAATGCTGGATAAGTTTTATACAATTATGATTTCATTGATGATAACCAAAAGTCAAAAGCATCCAGATGTTCAAAAGCATGAATATTTTCAAAGAAAAAGGCAGCTTTCTTGCAAGCTTTAGTTTCAAAATGCGGCATCGAGAAACTAACAGCAAGGGGCTCCACGTTATCGATAAAATCTGTTTCGCAGGAATCCCCATGTATGATCCTTTAATACAATTATCTTGCATTTTAACAAATACAGCAAATCTCTATAATCTTCTGATTTTGTTTAAATAGCAATATTCTTTCTAGGAAAAAAAGTCTTCCAAGACTGGCATTAAAAAGCTAGAAAGGCAACAAGCTTAAAAAGTTCAGAAAGAAAAAGAAACTTCATTATTATTTTTTTCCACGTTGCCACTTTCAGACGTGGAATCAGCATCTTACCTGTCAGCCATCTGAGGTATAACAAAGTGCTGCCCGTTTTTATGCTCTAGAAATGAAAACAAATGGCATTTTAATAGTTTTTTTTTTTACAGTTTTCAAAGCTGTCACGATATCCAGCTGGGATTCACTTTTACTAAAAGACACAGCAAGGAGAAACCCAAGAATACAGACAACAGGCAGACACAGAATAATTCATCTTGCATGTGAGTACTCAATTTCCGATTACAAGAAGTTAGCAAGTCTTAAAAGGCTCCTACTACAACTTCCTGGTGTTATCAAAGATTCCAATTAACACTTATCGACTGTATTAAAACTGCATTTTAAAAGTTCTAACTAATGACTACAAATTTCAAAGCGTGCTTGCGTTCAAAAGGTGCCAATTTAATTGAACACTTCTCTGCTTTTTCATGTTAATGGGGAAAAACCACTTTGAGGAGTTTCTACATCACTCCCTGCAGACTAACCAACATCACAACATCTGTATCTCCCCTCGGATTCGCTTGAAGTTAAACACAGCTGATCTGATCTTATACGGAGGGTTCTCCACGCTTTCAGGGTTATTCCATTTATAGAGTGTGTATTAATGGAAAAACAGAAAGGAACTTAATTTTTAACTTAGGGATACTTAAAATCCTGCGGTTTTATCTGAATTTTAAGTGCATTCTCACTAAATTTACACTTTATCCTTTCTTAAGTTCTTCGGTTATCATAGAATCATAGAACCACCAGGTTGGAAGAGACCCACCGGATCATCAAGTCCAACCATTCCTATCAAACACTAACCCACGTCCCTCAGCACCTCGTCTACTCGTTCCTTAAACACCTCCAGGGAAGGTGAATCAACCACCTCCCTGGGCAGCCTGTTCAATATAATGTTAGAATATTTGAAATGCATATAAAAAGTGGAGAAACACTGACATAAATATTATATAGCGTAGGCTCTATATGGAGTGAGTCCAGAGAAGTGCAACGAGGCTGGTGAAGGGGCTGGAGAACAGGCCTGATGAGGAGCGGCTGAGAGAGCTGGGGGTGTTTAGCCTGGAGAAGAGGAGGCTGAGGGGAGACCTCATTGCTCTCTACAACTACCTGAAAGGAGGTTGTGGAGAGGAGGGAGCTGGGCTCTTCTCCCAAGGGACAGGANGTGCAGTTTCTCTGCTTACCTGGTTTCCTGCCACAGAGGTAGAACGCTAACCTGTCTGTAAGCTCATACTGTATTTCCACCAGGCGGTCGGCCAGCTCATGGTGCCCCCCTTGCCTGATGTGGACAAACACAAAACGAAAAACTCGTGTAACTTTTCTGAGATGTACAAAAAGGTAAAAGTGGTCCGAGAAAGACATCGAGGACAAGCCACTGCTCAACACCACATGTTTGTGTCAACACAGCACAGACTCACAGCAGGATCTTCAACAGGATGTTCCAGTAGGAAAAAAAACCCCATATAAACATTTATAAACTTCCCCAAGTGAGTGAGTGAAAAAGCTTTGCCACTGCTTTGCTGTAGAAAAAAAGCAGATTATATAGGGTATTCTGAATGCCTGATTTACATTTTTTTAGACAGTTCCTGAGCTCATGCAGCAAACTCGCCTGATTCCACATTTAATAAATAGAAAATATGCTCGCATATTGCATTCTGCGACAAAGTGACCTATCAGTCTTCAGACTCCATGTACAACCTCAACTCAAAAGCAACCAGAGCAACGAGGATGCTTTTTTTATATAAATGTGCAGCTTCTACTTGATCAGCAACATCTAATTTTGCCTAGCTGGGCTCAGCCTGTTTCACTGGGATCACAACCCAATGACTGGGATCAGCATCCAGGAGAATACAGGCTAAGAAACAACAAAAATGCTTATTTATACTCTTTATGCCTTTAATCTTTCTGAGAAAGGTACTTATTAGCATTTAACAGTCAAATTATTCTCAAGACAAAGATATCTAAGCAGGTCCATGGTGTGATTTAAGATCAGTTAGTATAGAAGAGCAGCACGTCTGTCAGTCCTCTACCTTGCATAGTCAACTGGAGTTTTGCCATTGGAATCTTGCGTGCCGGGATCAGCACCATAAACCGCTAATAATTCCGCCTGTAAGGTCTGTCCTGCCTTAGCAGCAACGTGGAGCGGGGTGTTTCCTTTCTCCTGTAAGTAATTAAGAAAAAGCGCATCACTCAATCAACAGGTCTGAGTGGAAGATTGAAATAACACTAGAAATTAAACATTGAAAACTGCTAGTATATCAAAATAATGAAAAAAGTGTTCATACAGGATGGAAGAAGTTGGCTTGAGCTCCTAAGGAGAGTAACCGCAAACACGTCTCCAGGTTCCCTGTTCTTACGCTGGAATGGAGTTGCTGAAAAAGAAGCAGGATTGGACTTAATACAGCAGCGATAACTGTGAATCAGCAATTTGCTTTCTGAATTGTGATTTTAGAAATGTCTATGGAAGAATTCTTGCTACAGCTATTTTGTGTAAACATTTTTCTCCAGGCTGACCTCAATCGATGCCTCTCAACCATCCACATCTCCAGTATCCATATATATAATCAGAAAAACGTGGCTTCAAATCGAAGTCAAGCTGTGTTTAAGTGCTAAGGAACAGTAATATTTATCTCAAGTCAAAAGCAATTAAAGTAATTGAGTCAGATTTCTGTTACACGCAAACTGTAGGCTCTGCAGGCTGCCAGAAAAATAAAAATACGAACCTTACTGAGATCTTTGGCGGTAACACTGTCATCTTCACGGCACGGCAAGCGATGAACAAACGCCAACATCTGATACTTGGCTCTAATGAATTCGGCTTTATTGGGGCTGTAAAGAGAAAGCCGAGCGACAGAAGGAAAAGAAAATAAATATTAGTGCTCTGACAACAGTACAGATGCTCTAGGAAAAAAGGGAAAATTCACAAGACGGCATTAGATCTCTGCGTGCTGCCAGCAGCAAAGTTAGGCACGGAAAAATCCTTTCGTTAGAGAAACAATCCCGTGCAGATTGTCTGCACACAGCAGGGTTTTATTATAAACATCAAAATACCTGAAGGGTGTGGTGCGTGTTTCTTAGAAGTAAACATTAAATGGAAAATTATGCCAGCTTAAGATCTTTACTTACTACACGCAGTTATTTACATTTTAAAACGAAGCAGCATATTCAGTGATTGAAATCATCTCTCAATTTGTTCTGTAATTCATCAACTAAACTCAGTCTCAGCAGCGCTCAGTTAACTGAAGCATAAGGATGAGGATTAGGAGTCTTTTGATTCAGGTACAAGGTCCTCACCACTCAAAGCCAGATGTCAGCAATCAATAGTTCAGAGAATTCAAGCAACGGATTTCTATTTTCTTGCAAAAACTTTTTAGAAAATCATTGGAAATTAAAAAGAAATGCAAGTGAATAAAGAACTTGTTTACTCCTGTTCTTCTTCCAGCAACAACACATAGAGAGGTTCCCGCTGACACCTTATTTCCTCTGTCACCGCTAAATAAAACAACCACACTTTTACAAAAAATGAATATTCTGTAATTTTCCACTTACTGCACTTTGTCCTGTGGGCTAGCTTTGCGCCTTCCACTCATAACAGAGGCGGGGTCCAGTAGTGAATGTTCCCATATGGAGTTAGCACCGTTATTATACAGCGTTTCAACCATCTGAAATCCCAAACGCAGACAAACAGGCAGTAAAGACATTTTTGCTGCTCGCTGCACGGACTGACTGATCAAATATCTGTAATTACTTTCGAGCTGACAGCAAACCAACAGAGATTCATATTGCGTGTGCCACCAGCCATAACCTACTGGGATATCAGAACCAGGCACACATCTACGAGGTTGTTATGTGGAAAGTAATAAGAAGCTCCTTAAAATTCTCCCGTCTTCCCAGACTGAAGAGACTATATATTGAAAATTTATGTTGAAGCATTGCAGAGGTCTGAAAGAAAAGCTGGTGACCTTCCAAACAAAGGTATCAAATCCGAAAGACGCAGACAATTCTGATTTCAGGGGTCCCTCAGAGCAAAACATGAGAAATAAAAGGAGGCTAACGTAGAAAAAGAAAGCGTAAGGGGACCAGTCCCTCTCAAACAAAAGATTAGCTATTTAGACGCCATTAAAAAGTATTGAAAAATATAGTTTTAATGAAGGAAGAAACAGTTTTTACCTGCAGCAGTGTTGGAGGCCATGGTGTATGCTTGAGATGTCTCACTTGAGAGATGTGCCGCCCCAGACTCCGATGAACGCTACAGCACTCGTCGCAGATCAGAATCCCCCGGTTTATCGATGCCCAGCAAGGATCTGAAAGAGAGTACGTTGCTTACAACACAGAAGGCAACACGACCTCATATTTCAAACGCAGAGTCTAAAACGAGGAGCTGTGCCTTTTAAGCTTTAGCTCTAGTATGAGCTTGTAAAGGTTACAGCCTCGCTGCGCCTCTGGACGCTGGGGAAATGAGAGCCCTGGCACCGGCTGGGGGTGCAGGAGTCCTAGGGCAGCAAGAGGACTGCGGTGGAAATCAAAAAAAGCCCCACTGGTTGTAGTTCCTCCTAAAAAAATAGAACACTTTCCTTTGTAAGCCCAACAGGACACCAAATTTATTGCCACCTTGAAGTGCTTTCACATCATTGTAGTGGAGTCCTACAGAAATATTTCTGACAGTAGCACCTACTTGTTCTCAGAAAAGCTCAGAAGTCTCTAAGCAAAACATAGTAATAGGAAACACCCCTTTTCACATACCAGTCGTTCTTCAGTTCTATATTATTACAATGGGTTTTAATTTCCACATTAAATAATTAAAATATTCAAGACTATCACATTAAAAGCAGCAAGAACTGTCAAGAATATGAACTTCAACTCTGAACAGAACCAAACTGCAGCCATCTTAAAAGCAAATCAGAAAGACAGGAGTAGTAAATAATATATATCCTGGCTATTACGCAGCTTCAAGCATCAAAAAGTTTAAAACCGAGTAGGAACATTACATCAGAGCGAAACTGAATTTATGCACAGCAGGACATGAAACCAGGGTCGCTCTGTGGCTGAGTCTCCAGGAGAAACTCGGGTTTTCTGTCAGTGATGAGAGATTCAACCCACCAAGAACTCTGTGGTAGCTACTCCGAGTAGCAGAGACCTAGCACATCCCAGGAGAAAGAAAAAGGAATTCGAGATCTCTTCTATGTTGGAAAATTCTTCTTTTCAAACCCAGAGGTGGGTTTGCAGCCAAGCGAGCAAGCACAACCCGGTATCTGATGGGAGATCTGCACCCTGTCAGAACGCATCTGAGCGACTGTGCATCAGGAAAGTTTCCTCCGGCCCCTGCAATAAATTCACTGAATCCCTGAAACGTGAGATCTGATCACGGCTGTGGTTTCTAAGCAGAGTTGATGGTGTGTGTGTGTGCGCTGAAGGCAATGCAGGCAAACCTGTTCGAACCGCGAGGGATGAGAGCATCCATTCACAGACGATAACTATCAGAGCCCAGAGACAAATTAAAGCCTAAGTTGTAGAAAAAAAGCCTCACCTAATTTTAAAAAAACAAATTAATAACAAAGAACACAACCTCCTTATTAAATCGTTCTATTATTTTAACAATTTTCACTTCTAAGAAGGAAAAAATAACAATTAAATGAGACGCATTAGTGCTATCCTAACAACCAAAGAATGGAGACAGCCTTCCAGCTTAATGAGTTTTGTCTTTTTCCATTACAAACTTATCAAGCACTCACTTATAAACTAATAGGACTCTTCTGAAAAACGTTACGTTTCCTCTTTCTTTCACTGGTCGCAGGCTGCTTGTGAACCTCACTATTTGGACTAAAAATCATCATTAGGGTTTTTTTTTAATTTAAATCCATCTCAATACCTAACTTACTGGGCTCCAAACAACAGCCTTTTAGCCATGATAAAGTAATTCTACCGTTTATTTGGTCATTTCACAGCAGAAATAGGGCTTTAAAACCCTTCTGAAAAAGAAAAAGCCGAGTCCTTGCTTGCAGCTTGTACACTACGTAGAAATTTTGTTGATGAAAGAGTTTACATCTACGTAGAATCTGACAAAACCCAGCACTGCGGGGAACGTGGGTGGTGTGTCACAAGAAAAAAAGAAAAAAAAAAGATGAGATTTGGCAAGGAGACTGAGAAGTTCAGCACAGTGAGCAAAGAGAATGCTTTTTCTCCTCCTTTGTGGTGCCAGAGAGGGGACCGACAGCAGCTCTGGCCCCAGATTAGAAGCGTAAACGATACAGAACAGAGCGGTGTCGACAGCGTGCCTGGTGCAGAGTGGACTGAGCAACAAGTGACAGAAAGCGGAGCCCCGCGACCTGCTTTCAGAGCCTAGAAACAGGCCCAATCTGCTTTCAGGAACCCGGCAGGGCGATTCGAAACAGGAAGCGTGTGCGATGAAGACAAGGCCGAGCCGCCAGGGTGAACAGTGACCTGCCTGAGACTAGGAAGGGCACCAGAAAAGCGCACGTCAGATCACCTCACGTAAAAAAGAACTATTCACACAGCAGCAGGTGAAGTCGATGAAGCTTGAGGGGCGAGTACTAATGATTAGAGCAGCCAGGCGTTCCGCGCCGGCTACACCTGAGCTGGGTGCAAAGGGTGCAGTCCCTCCTGCTGACCCAGCAGCTCCCAAATATCGAATAGTTTGGGTTGAAAGGGACCTCGAAGAGCATCAATTACCATCCCAATGACAAATCCTCACCAGTTTAAATCAGAGAAGGGTTTCTCTTTTTTTTATATCTTTTTTTTTTTTTGTTTAAGAAAGGATTAAGATTTATTCATATAATCCAGCAGATTTCTTCACCAAGATCAAGTAAATATCTTGTCACGACAACACCACCAAACAAACCCACCGGTTTACACGATTACCCTAATAGTGATTCTTCTTCACAGCACAGTCCTGACGAGCTCAACGAATGCAAACACAGCAACACAACTTTATCTCGGTGTTTTAACGCCACTGATGCTTAAATGCATAGATACGTCACCTCGTACGAGATAGGGACAAGTGCCTGCGTGATAGACAAGCTCGGTTTATCCTGAAAACAAAATTCTGTGAAGATAAAAGCAACCCCCGAGGAGCTAATTTGGGATTCTTATTATTTTTGCAGTTTTTTAAACAGAAGTTCCGACAACAGATATCACTGTCCCCTCTCCCACATTGTATCTTCTAGATATTTAAGTGTTATTGAGGTTCTGAGCAACCTGATCCAGTGGAAAGCGTCCAGGGGGACTGGAATGGGATGGTCTTTAAGGACCCTTCCAACCCAAAGTGTTCTATGATTCTATGATTAGTGTTTTAATTCATTACAGTATGTACCTAAGTAATTAAACTAGAAGCAGCACATGGCACAGACAACAAAACCAACGTAACTCTGAGAAGAGAACAAATATATGTAGTTGCTATAAAAAGCAAATGGGATAGTTTTAAATAAAAGAAGAGCCAAACTACAGATGGGAAGAGGGGGAGACGCCGCTGCCTTTCTGAAAATGATCTTTGTTTCAATGAGCTCCCAAGTTTATCTGCAGCCAAGGACAGACGGCGTGTGTGTAAACACAGAGCACGTGCTGCTCGCTGAACATTCCCAATCCAAGCGTACAGGACATTTCAAAACATCCCTCCCGCTGAAGTTTGGGATCCCTGCACTCAGCCCAGGCTGTGGGGCAAGTCACAGACTGAACATGTTCAAATTCTGCTTTGCCCCAACCTCTACAATCAGGGACGTGCCCAGAGCCCACCCCGCGGTGATAAAGTCATAGAATCATGGAGTGGGTTGGGTTGGAAGGGAGCCAACGCCAACTTAGCAGGAGATTTGACTGTTGTGAAGTTCACAACAATGTTACAACTACAACGTGCATAAGATTTCTGGGAAAATTTATACATATGCACGTAAGTGGGAAATGCATTCTGTCCCCAGCTCTTGTCTCGCTGCACAGGAACGATGGAGATGACTCCCTCATCTTAAAGTATGCTTGCTTTCTAAAGACTCCAAAATGAATCTTAGAGAGTTTATTCGCCGTGGCGTCCTTCAGGGGTCTGTACCAGAACCAGTGATGTTTAATATCTTCCATCAATGATATAGACAGAGGGATCGAGGGTGCCCACAGCAAGTTTTAAGGTGACACCAAGCTGGGTGGTGCAGTTGGCGCAACAGCAGGGTGGGAGGTAATCGAGATGGACCCGGACAAGGTGGAGAAGAGGGGCTGTGTGAACCCCATGAGGTTCAAGAAGATGAAATGCAAGGTTGGGGCAACCTGTGGTTTCAATACAGGCTGGGGGGATGACATGATAGAGAGCAGCCCTGAGGAAAAGGACTTGGGGTGCTGGTGGATGAGAAGCTTGACAGAAGCTTCCCTGGAGGTGTTTAAGGTGCAGGTGGATGAGGCGCTGAGGGACATGGTTTAGAGATTGGTGGGAATGGTTGGACTCGATGATCCGGTGGGTCTCTTCCAACCTGGTGATATTATGATTCTAAGCCAGCAATGAGTGATCGCAGCCCAAAAACCAACCATGTCCTGGGCTGCACCCAGAACCTTGGGACAGACAGGGAGGGAGGGAATTCTGCCCCTCTGCTCCGCTCTGGTGAGACCTCACCTGGAACCCTGCATTCAGCTTGAGAATCCTCAATATAAGGACATGGAGCTGTTGGAGTGAGTCCAGAGGAGGGCACAGAGATGATCCGAGGGCTGGAGAACCTCTGCTATGAGGATAGGCTGAGAGAGCTGGGGTTGTTCAGCCTGGAGAAGGCTCAAGGGAGACCTTAGTGCAGCTTCTAGGACTGAAAGGGGCTCCAGGAAAGCTGGGGAGGGGCTCTTGATGAGGGAGTGCAGGGGTAAGATGAGGGGGAGTGGTTTTAAGCTGAAAGAGGGGAAATTGAGGGGAGATCTTAGGCAGAAACGTTCCCCTGTGAGGGTGGGGAGGCCCTGGCCCAGGTTGCCCAGAGCAGGGGTGGCTGCCCCATCGCTGGAGGGGTTCAAGGCCAGGTTGGATGGGAATTGGAGCCCCTGATCCATGGGAGGTGTCCCTGCCCCTGCAGGGGTGGGACTGGCTGGGCTGTGAGGTCCCTTGCACCCAAACCATCCCATGATTTCCCGTCCTCCTCCCTCCAAAGGAAGCGCCGCTTGCCAGGATGGAGGGGGAAGGGCTCGCCCCGCGCCGCCCGTGCTCACCCTGCGCGCTGCAGTCGGCGCAGACCTCGCTGCTCCTCAGGCGCTTCGACATGGCCGCTTCCTTCCGCGGCCCCGGGCGCCCCCGCCGCCAGCCCCCCGCCACCGGCCGGGCCGAGGCGGCAGCGCGCAGGCGCCCTTCGCCGGGAGAACGGGGCGGGCGGCAGAAGGAGGGGCCGCGCCGCCATCTTGGGTGCTGGCACCACAGCGCGGGGCGCCATGTCGGTGCCTGGCGGGCTGGTGCCGCCATGTTGGGTACTGGCGCGGGGGGGCGGGCGGCCATGTTTGGCCCTGGCAGGCGGCTGCTCTGCCGCTCGGGGCTCGCTTGGTCTGGGGGCGTTTGCTCTGGGGAGGGGACGGCGCTGTTTGGCGTCTTTGTCGCAGGCGTGGACAGTGGGATTGAGGGCAGCCTCAGAGTCTGCTGGGTACACCAAGCTGCGATGCACGGTTGATGTGCTGGAGGGAAGGGATAGGTCCACAGGAGAAGGAGGTGTCCAGAGGGAAGGGATCATAGAATTATAGAATTGTTCGGGTTGGAAGGGACCTTAAAGATCATCTAGTTCCAACCCTCCTGCCATGGGCAGGGACATCCCACTACATCAGGTCACTCAAGGCCCATCCAAGCTATCCTTGAACATCTCCAGGGATGGGGCAGCCACAACTTCCCTGGGCAATCTGTTCTACGGTCTCATACCTCAGATGGTGAAGAAATTCAACCTAATGTCTTGCCTAAATCAGCCCTTCTCTGGTTTATACCCATTCTCCCTTGTCCTATCACCACAAGCCTTTATGAATAATCCCTCCTCAGCTTTCTTGTAGGCTCCTTTCAGGTACTGGAAGGTTACTATAAGATCTCAGAGCCTTCTCCACACTGAACAAGCCCAACTCTCTCAGCCTGTCCTCATAGGGAAGGTGCTCCAGCCATTGGATCATCTATGGACCCGTTCCACCAGCTCCATCTCCTTCTTACACTGAGGATTCCAGGACTGGACACAGCCCCCCAGATGAGGTCTCACAGGAGAGGAATAGAGGGGCAGAATCACTTCCCTCACCCTGCTGGCCACGCTTCAATTGAAATTGCCCAACGCACCACAGCGAGCACAGGAACTTCGATATTTGGTTGTTTCCATGGTTAATGCACTTTTTATCTTTAGGAGCAGTAGATTTGCGGGTTGAAATGAGTTGTGCTGTCACTGTCTTCCCCCTTACATGGCCACAATAAATCAAACTAATCCCGAAAGCTGCAAAATTTACTATTTGTGAACAGCCTGCAGGGGAAGGAGCTCAAGGATGACTTCCTGAGGAATCCTTTTTCCTGCTACGCAGGTTAGGAACTACAACCAAACCCTTCCTGCTTTCAGCAGAACTTTCACCAGGTGGAAGGCGGCTCCTTTAAACCCCAGAGCCTGAAACACCCACGTTTAAAGGGGCTGCACCCCTTTAACTCGGGGCGGGACGTTCCATCTGCCCGCCCGCGGGGGGGTGGTGGGATAGGCGGGAACTGTCTGCTTCCTGTTTCCGTGGGGTCGCCCGTGGCCGCAGGAGGAGGGGAAGCCTCCTCTTTCCCCCCCTCTAGCAGCGCTGTGGTTCGGTCCGGCTGCTGTCCTGGCGAGGCTGGAAGGAGCGAGTCGGGGGGATCCCCATGAGTGAGGGGTGAGGAGGGGATGGGGGCGTGGGGAGCGTGGGTTACTCATGAGTGAGGGGTGAGGA
>WAAB01018635.1:10717-30134 GCA_013389865.1 Piaya cayana | reverse complement strand
CTGCTGTAGCCTATTTCTTGTTCCACTGAGTGAAAGAAAACATTTGGAGTAGGGCTGTAACTTATTAGTAACCTCCTGTGCTTTGCCTTTGGTCCGGCCATGAACGTGGGGTGGTTTCTTGGAGCGGTAGCTCTTCTGATTCTCTGAAATGTGTGAAGGGGCTGACAGAGCTGTCTGCTTTGCTTTGCATCTGCTCCTAAACCGTAAACTGAGGCTGGTTTTGTGCAACGTTCTCCTTAAGATTTAAAGCAACCCTGTGGATGAGTGAAGAGTTTCCCTTGTCTCTTATGGAACAAGTCACTCCGATCATCGATTTGATGGCCAGAACGAGCGCTCACTTTGCCAGGCTTAAGGATTTCATCACTCTGGAATTTCCACCAGGATTTCCTGTCAAAATCGGTAACGCTTATCAACTTTTATTGTAGTTTCTTCTTGGTTTCCATCCTTTTGTTTTGTTTTGTTTTATATTCCACAAATATGTTGAATGTTTAACGTGGCTGCAGGTGCACTAGTGACAAGAGTTGTCTTTTTGACAGAAATCTTGTCCTCTTTCTTATAGAAATTCCTCTATTTCACGTGCTGAATGCCCGAATTACGTTTGAAAATGTCAACGGCTGCAGGACAGCTGACAAGACGTCACCACAGATGGTTGGAGGTGCACAATGTGATTTGGGTAAGGAGGGAAAAAGATGCAGCGAGTGCATCTTTTGAAGTTTCTTGCGGAAATCACAGACGAGAGGGATGGGATAACTGCAGAGAATGAAACATTCACAGGTGAGAGGATGCTGCAGTGCTTGACAGCCAGTCTGGAGTGTGTGTTACTGATTGTACTGACCTCTCTGTGCCTGCCAGACTGAGCTCTAGCAAGTTTTCCTGAGTATTTTAAGGCTCAAGCTGTAGCGATGGGAAGCGGACTACAAAATTGCTGCAGTGACAGCCAAACCAGCAGGCCCTGTCAGAAAAGAGCGGATTAGATTTGAGTAGGATGCTCATGACCGCATGTATCCAGTGATCCTCTGCCCTGTGAGCTCTCACAGATGCCTTGGTTAGGAATAACCTCTGAAGAGCTGCTGGAATGTTTAAATTCTGCACCTTTTTTTTATTCTCCCAGCTGGTTTTGTCAGAGTTCAGCCTCTGGTTTTATTTGTATAACTTGCCAGCATCCTAAAGAGAGACTCTGTGTTCTGTTTTACTGAATTCTTGGAGCTAGCTTAATAATGCATAGACATTTATCACATTTTTTTAAGTTACTACTTGTAAAAATATTCCGTGCCGTGTTTGAAACTGTATTTCTCTTCTGCAGGTACTAATTTTGAGGTTGACCAGTCGGTGTTCGAGATCCCCAAGTCTTACCACGTCCTAGACGACGGGAAGAGCATCCACGTGCAGGATGAGGATAACGAGATCATGCAGTTTGCCATTCAGCAGAGTTTGTTGGAGTCCGGCGGGAGCAGAGTAAGTGCGATCTGTGTGATCCGACGGTTTTGTCAAGGACTACGCAGCGACAGCTGCGCCTCTGTCAGGCCTATTTTTTTAAGAACCTCAGAAAAGAAAAACACAGTAACGTGTTTCAAAGAAATGAGAGTGATCTAAAGAACTGCCTTTCAGTGAGTTGCGCTGCAGGCCTGTTAACTGCTGTGGAATTGTCTGTCTTTTTCTAGGAAGCGGGAATGCAATCCAATGGAGCAGTTGCGTATTCACAGGACTTCAATATACAGTATCAGAGGTAACTCTTTTTTTTTGACACGTGAAGTCATGCAGGGACAGAGCAAAAATACTTCCAGCAGCATTTGCAAATACCATGAAGGATTTTTTTTGTGTGTGTAGATAGCAGATGCACAGACCAGAAGGTCTCTTTTCTTATGCTTCTTCTAACTTTTACTTTTCAAGGAAGCAAGGGCTCTAAACTGGGCCTCCCTGGCTTGTATAGTAAAGCTCTTTAGCTCAGCTGTGGAGCTGGTCTGAGCACAGAACAGGTTCTTTGCACAGCAAATAAACACAGTCCTTCTGCACTGAAATTTATTAGATGCTGCACACTTCAGGGTAGTTCTTTCTTTTCAAAATCACTGAAAACTTAGCCGCTTAAATATTTAAGAGACCCTTGAGGACATGGTGTGACATCGGTTCTATACGCAGGAAATCTTTGTGTGCGTGAAGAACCGCGTCCTCGTGGTCCTTTTATACATAAAAAATCACGTTACCTTTAAACTAGGTGAGAATGCTTTTAGAAACCTATTGAAAATTTACCTGTTAGTGCGTATAAAAGTTTATGAGGAGCCTCCGAAGAGCAGGTTTTATGTTAGGGATTTTATGGATGTTAAAACAACTGTGCTCGTTCTGAAAACTGCTTTCTGCCCTCGAGAGAGGGAGATTTTCAGGTTTGCAGCTAGAAAACAGTCGCTAAGCAGGATCATTGCAGGAAATGTGAAGTAGGCTCGCTCTCTCTTACTACTTGAAGTTCTTTTTCTCCTTCAGGGCGCTGCAGGAGAGCTATCTAGCGAGCTCGAGTAACTCCCACTGCAGCAGCCCGAGCGAACCTTCCAGCTTCGAGAGAGACTTACAACTTGCCATGGAGCTGTCTGTCCGAGAGCAGGAGGAGCGGGAGAAGCAGCGTCGGGAAGAGGAAGACGCGGAGCTTCAGCAGGTTTTACAGCTTTCTCTCGTGGAAAAATAACTCCTTAGCGATTTCCTGAAGTGAGGGTGACCAAATCGGCATAGAGCCGAAGGCTTTCGGAGCTATCAGACTGAAAACCACTCCTGGGTCGCTTAAGTGAACATGTCACCTGCCTTCTACACTGGCTGCAAGAAGCTGATTTATTTTTGTCTGAGGGAGTTTCAGGTCACGGGACTCTGCGTTTGGCTCCCTAAACCACGCAGTCTTAGCTTTGAAGGTAAAGCTTTCACCTTACCTTTTATCGAAGTGCAGACGGAAATTTTGCTTCGGATATAGGATTGCAGAGTAAAGCTTGAGAATTTGATTGATGGGAAGTCCAGGTTGGAAACGCCATTACTTACCAAAGAAATATTCACCTGCTCACTCCTTTCTGAATAATTCAAAGCCATTTTCTGTTTCTTCCAGTTTTTACATTCTAGAATATCTACGGGCCTCTACACACACAGGCTAGTTCTTCATGCTGACAGATGCTCTCTGTTAATTTTGTTTGTATGTGATTATTTCTTCTCTAGTCACTCAGATTTTTTCACATGCTCCTGCTTACGAGGGATAATTTATACTTGAACGCCTAATCGAGATGAAGCCAGTGCTTTCTGAAAGAGGACAAAACACGTAGCCAGTAACATTTTAGCTCTTAAAACGGGACCATCCGCCTAGCAAAGCAGCAGCTTCTGCGGTGATTCAAAACCAGCTAGATTCAAAACACAGTGAGAGGGCAGCGAGAAAATAAGCAATAGGTACAGGTGCTTCTTTCTGGGGTGTGTGTGTGTGAGCGTGGTGCTAAATTCAGACAGGGAAAAAAAAATAAATTCAGGTGAGATTCTAATATATACTTACAGGAAGATAAGTTTTAACTCTGTCATCTGAAAGGGAAACGCGTGTGGCTTGTTAATGCTCATCCTTCATGTGAATACATCTATTTTTTTACCTGACTATTTTTATTGATTTTTTTTAAACCAAGCCGAGATGACTCCACTCATCGTTGAGGACTCGCGAGCGTGTTTTTTAACCGGCTTTTCTCCTCAGGTCTTTTCATCACGCAATAGATTTGTAGCTCTTCTACCTGCACTTCTCTCGGTGTTTACAGCACTGGCACCGTGACTCCCGAGCGCGCTCAGCGAGGACGTGATGTACATCCACGGGAAAGGCCTTACGGTAGTTAAATGTGAGCAATATTTAGCGTGAAGAACCTATGGTACAAAACCTCTGATCTCGCTACCTAACCCCGCACTCACTCCTTGGATAAAATAGGGCTTTACCAACTATTAACCAGCACGAAATCACTGTGAAATGGACTCGGATCATAACCAGTGAGATGGTTGGTAACTTGGAACCCTGTTTTAAACCAATAACCCGTCGTTTTACAGAGCAAACAATTAAGATTCCTTCAGCGTGCGCTAGATCTGGTACATCCACACCGGTTTTTGTTTAAAGACACAGCTTGCATCCCAAAATAGCTTAGCTGGTGTTTGCAGGGAGCGGACTTTCTTGCACGGCGGCAGTGGTTTATGTTGGAATTGCATCTTTTCTTTCCAAAGGGGGTATTACTGTGACTTTTACAGTGGGTTTAAAAAGGGAATAAGCCTTTCATTGAGCTCTTGATGAAGTTGTGAGGTAGGAGATGAAACCGGTTTTTGCCTCCAGTGGAAATAAAAAGTGCTGTTGCCTTTATAAAATCACCTGTCTGACGGAGCTTTTTTCCGTTATGGATTTCAGAGCTTACAAGGAAGGGGAAAAAATCTTTTTTCAAGGTGACTTGTTCTCTGTTGTTTATATTGTAGAGCACCGAACAGCTTCAGCTCTTGTTCCTGCTTCTTCGTTGGGGACTGTAAAAAAAATCTTAGGTGGGTTTAGGGGATGTTTTTTTTCCTTTCTGTGTGTTTTGCTTAAACCCTGGCTTCCATCTTACTTTGCGTGGGTAAAAGCACCCTCCCATCCTCTGTGTATGTGGGAAGGAGAAACAAAGACGCTGCGCTGTGTTCTAATACAGCCACGAGACTTTAATAATTATCTAACTTCTTGTACAGGAAAGGCAACATCATCATCCATGAAACTATCACTGATTGTTCTGGTTTAGTTGGATACTGACACACAATCCATGGAACCAGTTTCCTGATGTTTCCAACCAAGCTTCAAGCTTTGATTCTCCCCGTTTTGAAAACAGGGACTCGGCACCGGGAGTTATCGGAGGGTCAGAGGTGCTGGATTATCAGAGGCAGGGAAGGGGGCTGCCTCACCCTTTCCACCAGCTCCAGCTGAGTTAATAACAAACACAACGCTCATGAATAAATAAGAGTCCGGGGTTGTTTGCTTAGCTTTTTATTTGTACAAAGAGACGGAGCAGGGAGTGAAGAATGAATGCAAACACGAATGCTGCTCCCGGGAACTCCGAGCTGTAGCTGCAAACCCTGCTCTACACCCCAGTGACTACAGCACGTGGCTACGGGGTGAGTTTTACACCAGACAGGACAGAAAAATCAGTGATAGAGGACTCGGATCAAAACCAGCAAAGGATGAGAAAGCAATAAAACAGTGTTAGCTCGCTTCCTCGCTCACGTTTCATCTGGATTAGTAACTAGAGCAACTCCTAAAGCAGCCTCCTACTCTTGTCTTACTAATACAGCAGGAAAGAAACCCCCGTTGCAATGAGAGTGGGCAGCGTCCTTTAAAACTAAGTGAGCAGAAAACATAATGGATGCAGCACAAAGAATAGGTCAAAACAATTGTTCTANTTCCTCGCTCACGTTTCATCTGGATTAGTAACTAGAGCAACTCCTAAAGCAGCCTCCTACTCTTGTCTTACTAATACAGCAGGAAAGAAACCCCCCGTTTCAATGAGAGTGGGCAGCGTCCTTCAAAACTAAGTGAGCAGAAAACATAATGGATGCAACACAAATAGGTCAACACAATTGTTCTGCAAGTTAAATTTTAAAATACCAAATAAATTACTAGCCCAAACGCCCCCCATGTTAAATACCAAAGTAAGTACTTAATGAGCAAAATCCAGTTAGTACTTTCAGCAGTGCAAACCCCAAAATAGCAGCATTCGAATGCAGGTGTGACTCCAGTGTAAACACTTGAACTTATTCCTGAAAGAACAGGTCTGCCCAGAGCTGGAACACAAGGTACTCGCAGAGAGCCTGAGCCCAGCGAGTCTCGAGGACCTGCCTGGCTTTTAGAGGCTTCTGGAAGCTCCCGTTTGCAGTAGGACAGGACCCTGCTCAGGGCACAAATCCACCTGCAAGGAGACGAGTGCTCAGCGCACGCCGGAACCCCCCTGCCTACATCTTTGTACCAGGTTCATGGCTGTTTTGGTGCAAGGCTAAGAGTTAAAGCAAACGCTCTGGGGAAGGGCCGGCCTGGCCCCGAGCAGCTGCACTCGGCTCTGCTCTCGCTTCAGAGGCCGCAGCCACAGCCGCCGTGGGTTGCCGAGCTTCTCCCTTCGGACTATTTTTGAAGGCTGCACGACAAACCCTCAGGACTCGGCGTTTAAGCAAGGAACTGAATCAAAACTAGAAGGTGGTATAAGCGAGCGCGTGGGCCTGCCCGGCAGCCAGCGATGTCAGCAGTGTGGTTGTGTTCTTGTTCTCCCTGGTATTGGATGGAGATCATGGCCGGTCATGTTCCCACAGCCTCCGGGTGCACACGCACCCCCAGGGATGCTCCAGGCCCATCACAACAGCTCAGCCTCGCCGAAAAGCTGCCTTGTGGAGAGAAGCTGCGTTGTTAGACCCTGCTCAAACCCAGCCTGGGCTTGGAGCGGCGCAGGAATCGGTCTGCGAGGACCGGGGCGTCCTTCCCAGCACCCAGACGAAGCGATGGCACCACGGAGCGAAATGATTCCGCGTGGGCTGAGAGCTGCGCGCACGATTTCAGGGCACGACGCGGTCCATCGCCAGCGGGAGAGGCGGTGGGACGGCTGGATACCAGGGTGGGTACCAGGTAGGAGCGAACTTTGCGTGGGTGGAGGGAGGGGTGCCAGGAAGGGTGGGATGGTGGGTGCCAGGTGGGACTGATGGGTACCACAAGGGAGGGAGGGACGGATGGATGGATGGATGGGTGGGTGGATGGGTGGATGGGTGGATGGGTCAGNGATGGAGGGATGGAGGGATGGAGGGATGGATGGATGGATGGATGGATGTCACACTGGGTACCACAAAGGAAGGATGGATGGATGGATGGATGGATGGATGGATGGATGGATGGATGGACGGATGCCACGCCGAGTGCCAGGAGGGACGTCTGGGTACCAGGCCGGGGGCCACACTGGGTTGCTGGGTGCCAGGTTTGCTCAGCAGCCGCTCCTCCCCACCGGGTCCCGCTCCGCTACCGCCGCCGCACGGGTTTGTAGACGCAGACGGCCATGAGGATGATGGTGAGCAGGAGGGCGCTGAGGATGCTGCCCAGCAGCACTGCGGGAGGAGGCAGACACACGGGTCAGGCTGCGCGCACCCTCCCCAGAGCCGTTTCCCCAACTAAAACCCCTTCGCGACCCCCCCTGGGGAGGCAGCAGGGCTGCTCCCGGCGCTGCCTCCCCCCCCCCGACCCCCGGTGGCCCCTTACCCAGGTTCTGGTGCCGCAGCACAGCGAAGGGGCGGCCGCGCTGCTGGGCGAGCGTGGCCAGCGCCGACATCGCCCAACCCCGCAGCGCCATCGCCGGCTTTGTCAGCCCGGGCCCTCCCCTTCCTGCGCCCCGCCCCGGGCACCGGCCGGGGAACCGGGGCAACCGGCACGGAGCAACCGGCACCGGCGGGGACGGGCGGCCCCCCGACCTGAGCATCCCCAGCCCCACCAGCATCTCCAGCCCCACGGGCATCCCCAGCAGCATGAGCATCCCCCTCCCCATGAGCACCCCCAGCCCCGTGTGCTCCTGCAACCCATGAGCATCCCCAGCCCCATCAGCACCCCCAGCCCCATGAACATCCCCAGTCCCATGTGCATCTCCAGTCCCATGAGCATCCCCAGCCCCGTGTGCTCCTTCAGNCCATCAGCATCCCCTGCCCCATGAGCATCCCCTGCCCTATGTGCTCCTCCAACTCTGCATCCCATCATCATGGGCATCCCCAGCCCCATGAACGTCCCCAGCCCCATGTGCATCTCCAGCCCCGTCTGCTCCTCCAACTCTGTGCATCCGATCACCATGGGCATCCCCAACCCCATCAGCATCCTCAGCCCTGTCTGCTCCTCCACCCCATGGGCATCCCCAGCCCCACCAGCTCCTCCACCCCTGTGTTCTCCTCCAACCAACCCTACATGAATCCCATCACCATGAGAATTCCCAGCCCTGTCTGCTCCTCCAACCCCATGTGCATCCCCAGCCCTATTTGCATCCCAGCCCTGTCTGCTCCCCCAACCCTATGTGCATCCCCAGCCCCGTGTTATCCTCCAACCCTATTTGCATCCCAGTCCCCATGTGCTCCCACAGCCCTAATTGCATCCCCAGCCCTGTGGGTATCCCCAGCTTCACGTGCATCCTGAGCCCTGTGTGGTGCTCCAACCCTATCTGTATCCTCAGTCCCATGTGCATCCTTAACCCTTTTTGCTTCCCCAACCCCACATGCTCCCCAACGCCTATTTGCATCCCCAGCCCCATGTGGTCCTCGAACCCTGTGTGCATCCCCAGCCCTATTTGCATCCCCAGCCCCATGTGCTCCCCCCACCCCTATTTTCATCCCCAGCTTCATGTGCGTCCCCAGCCCCATGTGGTCTTTGAACCCTCTGTGCATCCCCAGCCCTATTCGCATCCCATCAACATTCGCACCCCAGCCTCAAGTGCTCCCTCAGTCCCACCCTCCACCGTGGTGACCGTGGGCACCTTAAAGCGTTCCACGTGCCCAAAACCTGCTGAGAAACGGTGAGGCAGCATCGCAAGGGATGTGACATTACTGGGAAGTCACCGCAGGCGGGTGGCTCGCACCAGGGCCAGGGCTGCTTCATCTTGACCCCAGGATTTGTTGTTAAAACAAGATCTATTAAGGTCTTCAAAGGTCTCGCAGCCGCTTCTCCATTGCGTGGGCAGAGCCAGGATGGGGCACGAGGAGGGACTCACTGTGCGTTGGGGCGGCAGCAGCCCCTCTGCCTCCCCCAGCCCCGTGCTCTCAGCTGCCCTGCGGTGCCAGCACGCTGAGCTCCGGCTCCTCTCCCTCCTCCGATCTCCTAATCATTGATATCAACTTTATTTCCCACGTCACCCCCGGCACGGCTAAAGGGACACGCTGCTCGTGCTGAGCGGCTTTGCACAGCGAGGGCACGAGCATCTCTCAAAGGCGTTTTCACAGCTTTTGCCATCAGCCGCCTCCACCTTCGCCTGGATTCACCTCCAAACCAGAAAAGTTTGGTCCTTGGCTTTATGCACCAGGTCCTGTCACCCCTGCTGCGGCTCAGAGGGTTCCCTACCCGCAGCGAGGACGGGCTCTGGTCTGCCAGGGGGGACGTGGGGGGCTGGTGGCCACGAGGGAGGTGACGGCAGCGTCTCTTCTGCTTGTCCCCTTGCTTCGTTGGGGCAGGAGCAAGAAGCCAGAGCCGTCTCGGACTACAGGACAGGTGACATGTTCACCCCGTCTGCCTGAGGGTCTCGAGTGGTCTTCTCGGGATGGATGCAGACAGCGACGCGCTGGAGGGGGTAAGTGCACAAAGAGAAAAGGCCACGGGTTTCCTTCCCAGCCCTCACCCCTCGGTCTCAGGTTTACCCGAGTGGGGGTCCCTGCCCACCCCCAGCCCACCCGGGGGGGCTCTGGGATCGCCCGCCTCCCTCCTGACCTGCTTGAGAGACCCTGGCGTCCAAACAAGCTTGTAGACCATGTAGAAGGGGATGCAGATGAAGGACGATGCTCCGATGAGATATCCCACCCAGACGCTCCACGCGGGGTACTGGTAGCTGAAGAGCGTCAGGGGCGGCTGGTCCAGGAGGGAGCTGATGACTATGAACTGTAACGAGGAGCGGAACGAGCTTGTGGGGCTGGACCACAGCAGGACGTGCCCCACTGCCAGTCACAGGCAGGCACAGGGCTGCAGGGGGGCTGTAGAGCCCCCCCAGACCCACGCAAACACAGCACAGGGGGCCAGGAATGCTTTTCCAGGCATCCCTGGCAAACCAGGCTCCTCATGGAGAGCAGCAACATCCCCCCAGCAGTGATGCCAGCTCACCCCGGAGGTTAATATCCACATCCCGCTGCCAGCGCCGCTTTCCTAAGCACAAAAAAACCCAGCGCGGATGCTGCACTGACCTTTCCCAAGCTGTGACCCCCTCACTAGGTGCGGGGCTGGGAGGTCTTCGTCTTCTTCATTTGACAAACCCCACACAGCGAGAGCGGCCTGGGAAGGCTGCACGTCCCCGTGCTGCCCCGCGATCATTCCCTGTCTGCTTTGATTCTAACGCTTCTCTCTTAATAACCTGGACAAAGCGCTCGGAGCCCTAATTAATCCTCCCAAGGCCTCTCCTGCTGCAGATCCGCTGAGATTAGACCCCTCTGCTTCTCGCAGCTGGCAGCCTTTGAAGTGCTGGGGGAGCTGGAGTTTCGAAGGGGCCGGATCCAGCCCCGGTGCTCAGCGCTGCGGTGGCTGTGCCAAGCGAGAGGGTGAGATGCTGCACAGGGACCTGTGGGCAGCCAGCGGCTGGCTCCTAGCTTCACCCCGGAGCTGCAGGAGAGGCTGGAAAATGCACCTCCAGCTCCTTTTCTTGGTGAAATTCCCTGTTCCAGGCACTGGGGCGGGTTATCATTGCACTGGGGGGTGGTGGGGAGGGCTGGCACCAGGTCCTACAGCCCCGGGACCCTGCTCCACTCGCCCAGCATCGTGTTCATAGAATCATAAAATCACCAGGTTGGAAGAGACCCACCGGATCATCGAGTCCAACCATTCCCATCAATCACTAACCCACGTCCCTCAGCACCTCGTCCACCCGTCCCTTAAACCCCTCCAGGGAAGGTGAATCAACCCCCTCCCAGTTCAGCCTATTCCAGTGCCCAATGACCCTTTCCATGAAAATTTTTTTCCTAATGTCCAGCCTGAACCTCCCCTGGCGGAGCTTGAGGCCATTNCACCGCTAGCAAGGCCGGGCTGACGGCGACCCAGCACACCTTCCAGAACATTCCCGGGGTGAAGCCCAGCATGGCTTTCACGTCGTGGGAGAATCGCTGTATCCCTGACGGAGGAAAGGCTGGGATGGGGCTTGGAAGGTCTCCGAGCCCATCGCATGATGGGCTCGGAGACCTTCCAAGCCCCATCCCAGCCTCTCCAGGAGCCGCACACGCGCTCTCTTCCCCCTGGAGAGAGTTTCTTACCGTAAAACCAGGAGACAGCAATGGTCTCCAGGAGCACCACGGCCAGGATGGAGCAGCCGGCACCAAATTCCTCCAGCAGCTTCACCACGTAGGCTCCCCCCTGGAAGAGATTCCCAAGGGAGGGGAGGCTGCAGGGACGTGGAGCGTCTCCCTGGCAAGGTCCCGCGCTGGGGTTTGTTGTGTTGGGGGACACGGGAGCAGAGACGGGACTCACGTAGGTGAGGGTGCTCAGGGAGCCCAGGAAACACACTGTGATCAGGCCGAGGACGAAGAGCTCCCGCCGCCCCGCCAGCACCTGCGGGTACTCGTCCATCACGGCCGTGATCACGGCCTCCAGGCCCCCAAACTGCGGAGGAAAGACGACCGCGAGAGATGAGATGCGGGACCGGCCTCGTTCTTGGAGAAAATCTCCGCACGAGCAGAGCGGGGACGTGGTTGGACTCGATGACCCGGTGGGTCTCTTCCAACCTGATGATTCTATGATTCTATCCCATCCTCTCCCTTCCCTCTGGAATGACAATCCCCTCTTGGATTTGGAGGAGGAAGCTCAGACCCACTGGAGATGATGCTGTGATGCTCCCTCCATCCCCACGCTCGGAGGGGAGCAGGTAACCCTCCTTCCTGAGGTCACAGCTCCCCTTGTCACCATCCCCTGGGGGACAGAGCCATCCCCGGCCCCGCTGGGACACGCTCGGTGGAGCTCCCTACCGTGCTGTCCAGGCCCAGCGTTATCATCATCAGGAAGAAGATGATGGCGAAGAAGGTGGATCCCACCATGTTGGCGATTGCTTCGGGGTAGGTGATAAACAGGAGGCTCGGCCCTAGGAAGGGACATTGGGCTGTTTTCTGTCCCCAGCTGAGCGACAGGAGCCGGACACCTCGCCGTCCTCGGCTCCTGGGAACCGGTCCCAGGCACAACCCCCAAGCCTGCAGTGACCCTGGGCATCAACCTGATGGGCGCACGGGCACCACGGGGCAAGGCCGGGGGCAGGGAGCGAGGCAAACCTTTATCTCTTGCCACGTCCTCCACCTCCACGTCCCTCATCTCGGCCATGTAGCCCAGCACGGTGAAGATGACGAAGCCGGAGAGGAAGCTGGTGAGGCAGTTCACCGTGCTGGTGACCAGCGCGTCCCTGGAAAGCAGAAAGCAGCCAGGTATGTCCCGGTGGGTCTCTTCCAACCTGGTGATTCTATGATTCTATGACCCACCAGGACCATCGAGTCCAACTCTTGTCCCTGAGCAGGACACCCCAACGTTCACACCACAGTCTGAGGGTGCTGGTCAAGTGCTTCTGGAATATTGTCAGGATTGGCACCTTGGCTGCTTCCCTGGGAGCTGTTCCAGGGCTCCACCACCCTCTGAGGCAAGAACCTGCTCCTAATACCCAACCTAACCCACTCCTGACACATCCTCTTGGGTCCTATCATTGGTCACCAGTGTCACTTGCCCTGCTTGCCTGCACCCCTACCAGTTCCCTCTCCAGGGAAGAATTCCAACCCCACCAGTAAAGTAGGGAAAGATGCTCAGCCTGCACCCACGGGGCACAGGAGCTGTTGGGATGTGGCTCTGCTGCAGTTTTGCTTGGTGCACCCCCCTCCCTGCCCCCAGGGACCCTCGGCTGTGGGAGCTCACCGGTAGCAGTTGTTGTGGAAATGGTTGTAACTGGCCAGAGCCAGGAGGACGCCAAAGCCAGGGCCCAAGGAGAAGAAAATCTGTGCAGCAGCATCCACCCAAACCTGGCAGGAGGAGCAACAGGCAGGATGGAGAGTGAGCAGGGTTGGGAGGTGCCCACCCCATGGCGCGGCCACCCCAGGGCACAGGGACGGGGGTTCTTGGTGGTTTATGCCAAATCTTCCCTCTCTCCTGCCCTCTCCCACTATGAAATTGTGGTAGGAACGGTTGGACTCGATGATCCGGTGGGTCTCTTCCAACCTGGTTGTTCTATGATTCTATGAAACATTCCACAAAGGGAGCTGCTGTGGGACAGAAGGAGCTTGATTCCCTCTTGGGGTCCTGCAGCAGCAGAATTAAGCATCAATATCTGTGCTCCCCAGTGCCTGGAGCGGCGATGAAGCAAAGGAGAACCCTGAGACCCCCTGTGCCCACTCCCATCCAGGCAGGTTGCACACCAGCATCTCATCCCTCATCACCTTTAATGAGAATTCTCAAGCGCTGCCCTGCTAATTGCTCACAGAAAGCCCATTGTCAGGCTGAGGTGAGAACAGAGCGCGAACAAAACCCCGCAGCAATGAGATGGGTGATCCAATTATAAATTTACATTTCCAAGAGCCTGTCCAGGTCGTTTCTGTGGGAACAAGGGCCCCCCCATAGCCCTGCTGCTCCAGAATGGTGGGCAGGGGTCGGTGGGTGGGTGTCCTGGGAAGGGGGTCTGGGTGCTGCCATCTCTGTGCTCACCGCGGTGCTCAGGAGCTTGGCCCAGTCTGGCCGCAGGTAGAAGACGACTCCTCTCCAGGCGCCGGGCAGGGTGGCCCCTCGGACCAGCAGGATGAGGAGGACGACGTAGGGCAGCGTGGCCGTCACCCACACCACCTGGAGAGAGGCAGACGTCAACCCCCCTGGCACAACCGCCCCGCTGAGCACCCAGGAGCTCGCTCCCAGCTGCCTTGGGTGGCTGAAGGGTGGGGAGAAGTCACCACCTCAGGGTTAAGCAGCCAGTTGAGCTGCAAGAGGGTTCACACCCTCCACTTGGCCCTGGTGGGGATGCCGAGTGCTGGGCTGTGAGCCCCCACGAGCCCAGGGCTCTAAGCACATCGATGCCCAGGTGAGGGTAGCGCTGGAACCTTCTTTCTCACCTTCCCTGATGTTTTCACCCCTTTCCACAAGCTGAAGTAGACGATGGCGAAGATGAGGAAGAGGCAGAGGAGCAGCTGCCAGTGGATCCCACCGATGTCGGACAGCCCCCCGGCCTTCTGGATCTCCAGGACCTTCCTCCTGCAGGCCAGGGATGGTGTCTCAGGCCAGCGCGGTGCTGCTGGCTCTGCCCTTGTGGGCGAGCAACCCCGTCCTCACCTCTCCCTTTCCATGCTGAGGAGCAGGACCGTGAGCTCCCCAGAGGCATCACCCGCTCCCAGGCACCCCGGTCCTGCTCCCGGGTGCCTCCGAGGGGCCGTGCCCCGGCTTAAACCCACCCGTGCGTGCAACTCACGTATAAAACTCTTCGGCGGGAGACCTGGAGGAGTCGGTCCAGGTCACGTTGCTCTTCCCGAAGTAGTTGGTGCAGTTGGGTGTGTTCCAGGGGTTGTCGCAGCTCGCCCAGGGCAAGGTGCCGGAGAAGGACGAGTAGAAGTAATAGAGAGCCCAGGCGATGATGGTGTTGTAGTAGAAGGAGACGTACAGGGCGATGATGCAAATGGCAAAGCCGATTCCTGGGGGGCGAGCGGGGCAGGCTCAGCAGCCTGAGCGGCTCCAGCCCTCTCCCCCACCCTGGGATGGGGCCGTGGGGACCTGCCCGGCCCCCCCGGCCTGGGGCTGGAGGTCTCTCACCTTTAAAGATGGGGCAGATGCGCTTCCAGATGGGGATGACGCCCGTCCTGTGGAACTGCCCCAGGGCCAGCTCCATGTAGAAGAGGGGCACCCCTCCGAAAACAGCCATCAGGGTGTAGGGGATGAGAAAGGCTCCTGCGGGGCGAGGAGCGGAGCGGCACTGAGCCCTGCGGCCCCACCGAATCCTCCCGCCGCTGCAGGGACGGCTCACGGAGCGGGTTGAGGGCTTTGGATGCATCTCTATAAAGCTACTTTGCAAATTATCTGTTCAGAGGGGCTTTATGTGATGACTTTGCCTGGTGCCACCCCAGCTTACTGGGCTGCTGTGTCAGCCCCAGCCTTCAGCGAGTAACGATTATTTGGTGGGGACGGTGCTAAGAGCCACAGAAACCATCAGGGCGCCATCGGGGCACCAAGAACCTCTCAGGTCTAGAAGAGTTTTGGAGAAAATCCCACGGAAGATGCACGGTCACCCCGAGACACAAGTAATTAACGCCGTCGCCTGCATTATTCATAACAATATCATCTGTCGCAGGGCTCCGTTTGTACCCCATGGAGGTTTTGGAACCGGAGCTCGTGCAGAAGAGTCCTGCTGGGATTAGTTAATTTAACCCCCACGGCTCCTCTCCGTGAGAAACTTCCACACGCTCCACCCTCGGCCCCTCAAGGGCTTCTCTTCTAGGAACAACTTCAGCTGAGGGATGAGCCCATCGCTCTGCACGGATCACGCGTCTCCTTTCCGAGAGCCGCTCCTGGAGCTCCTCGCCCTCCTGCGCATGTGGGGTGGGCGAGGAAAGCATCTGCCTGACCCCCACGTCCAGGAAAAGTGGGGAAAGTTTTGCTCCCAGCCCCACGGGAGCAAATCACCAATAACAGAGCTTCACTCTGGGCACCTGGGATCCCCGTTTTAGCCTTGAGAACAGCACTAATTATCTCCTCCTTATTTTCCCAAGCAGTTGAGGAGGTTACCCGACTGCCGACTTCGGCAATTAAACCCACCGTGCACGAAATTTTCATTCCTCACTTTTTTTT
This sequence comes from Piaya cayana, assembly GCA_013389865.1. Lineage (NCBI taxonomy): Eukaryota > Metazoa > Chordata > Aves > Cuculiformes > Coccyzidae > Piaya > Piaya cayana. The sequence goes on along the minus strand of WAAB01018635.1, from coordinate 14,641 downwards.
TTTTTTAAATTTCCATGCAAGAGGTTTTTTTTCCCCACCCGGCTCTATTTAAAGTGATTTATTTAGATGTCATTTACTCAAGTGTTTTTTGGTTTTTTTTTTCCTTCCTGGCACCTTAACTTTCTATCTTTCATATCTTGACTTTCTGTTGATCGCTCAGAGACGCGACACGGGACCCCGAGGAGCTGGGATCTGTGGCTGGGATGCTCGTGAGGATTAATTTTATAGACGTAAACCGTCGGGGAAAGCGTCGCTTTCATAAAGTTGCAAGGTCATAAAGTCTTACGAACCTCCCACCCCAAATCTGCACGTTCTTAAACCTTTTCAGGCAGCTCGGACCGTGCTGGTTTTCTCTTTTGTGATCCTAGAGCCCCTCCATTCAAACTGGGGAAGGAATGAAGGACGCCAGGGAAAGAGCGAGTTGGAAGGGGATTTGGAATGAAGAAAGACACAAAACAGGAGAGAGAGACTGAAGTTGGGTTTGTCTCTAACCTACCCTCTCCGGAGAGGAGCAGTTAAAGACAAAGAAAGGAAAGAAACAGCAGGTTTTTCAGCATGGGAAGATGAAAAATCATGTTTCATGACTCCAAAGTAACCCCAGCGGTGTCCTTACCCCCTCCGTTTTGGTAGCAGATGTAAGGGAAGCGCCAGACGTTGCCCAGATCGACAGCGAAGCCGATGACCGAGAGGAGAAAATCCATTTTTTTGCTCCACTTGTCCCTGGGGTGGGTTTGGGGCCCCGGGGCCGCGGGGCTCGCCGTGGGGCCGCATTGGGTGGCTGTGCCCTGCCAAGGAGGGCTGGGCACGGGGAAAGGCTGCTCTGCCATCCTGCCACCCCGGCAAATCCTGCAGGATTCAGTTCCGAGCAACTTGGGGATGGGGAGGGTTTCTCCGCGGCTGATGACAGATCCGAGGAGGGGAGGGTCGGGCTGACTGCGCTCCCCCCACCTCTCGCTGGGAACCCACGGCTCTGAGTGCAGAGAAACCCTCTGATCAAAGACGGGGCGGGGAGGGCGGTTTTCCAAGCGGAGGCACCAGGGACCAGCCTCACCGCACGGATTTCCATCCCCTCCGCTCCCCGGGGAGGTGGATTTGGGGGCTGGAGCATTTGCTTCTTCCACCTGACAAGAAGTTAGTTCTTTCTCCTTGACGTAGTTTGTGACTGATGACACTGGACCCACCAAAGGAGTCAACTGCTTGTTATTTAGGGGGGGAAACGGTGGAGTGAGGGGAGACAGAAGGTGCCACTAAGCCAGGAGATAAATGAACTCAACCGGCGCTCGCTGGGAGCCCATTGGACCCTCCTGGGGCTCAGGGCTCCCTGCAGGAGCCAGCACCGCTTAGAGAACCGTAGAATAATTGAGGTTGGAAAAGACCTCTAAGCTCATCCAGTCCAACCCTCAGCTCAACCCCACCGGCTAAACCTCATCCTGAAATGAAGAGCAGAGCTGCCCCGTCTGAGCCGTCCCACATCGCCCCGTCGGCATCTCATGGACTTGCTGGGTCTTTCTGCAGGGGCTCCAGTCGATGATCCGATGGGTCTCTTCCAACCCGGTGATTCTGTGATTCTGTGATTCTGTGACTCGATGCAAAGAAGCTACTTGGGAGGGAAATAACTTTTTCAGCCCAGATGTAATCAAGGAGCGGATGACAGGGTGCCTAGAGCCATTTATCTCTTCAGTCTGACAGCTTAACAGCAAATATTATTGCCAATAAAATGTGCCCTGACAGCCTGGGTAGATCCCTGTGTCTCACCCCAAGCCGTGACACAGGGGCTGGTGCCACGCGAAGCCCTCGTCCGGGGCCACCGGTGGCTCCCTGGGCCCCAGGGTGGTCTGGCACTGGCTTTTCCAGGCGCTTTCTTGTAATTAAAAGAAGCTGCAGAGGAGATCAAACCGGGAACCGTGCTTCTTAGGGCCACAGTTAGCGGGTTGATGTGACAACATGACGCCAGCCGCCAGCACAAGAAACCTCTGGACACTGTTAATCCTTCAGATACACGGAGACCCAGGAGACTTGTCCAGTTAGAACCACGCCGGGTGGGTTTTTTTATCGTGTCTGGCTCTGGCTGCTGGTGCTGTCAGAGCAGAGCTGCTCAAGGGGCTGATGCTGCTCCCTGGGCAGGTGCTCCAGGGCTTAAAAACCAGGCAGACGAGGTGCTCAGAGATCTGGTTTAGTAGTGGACACGCACGGTTGGGCTTGACAATCTCAATTTTCTTTTCCAACCTAGCGATTCTATGATTCTATGATGATTCTATGACCCCTCAACCAGCTCCTCACCTGCACATTGTGAGCACGAGAGTCCTTAGAATTGGATATTTCTGGCTTAACCTCTACACTTCCTTGCCCTCCTGTGTTTGGCTGCCACCTCACCACGTTCCCCGACCCAGAGCGGGGACCCCAGCAGTGGAAAATCAAACTGGGGTGCCCAGCCCCGAGCTGCAGTGACGGGTGGTGGATCCACTCCTGCCACCCCCCTGCTCTCGATGCCCACACAGGGCGGGTTGTATTCACCATCGCTTCTCCCTCTCTTACTGTGGAATTGAAATATTTATTCCTTTTATCACCTCTCACTTTTCTGCTCGTGGGTTTACGCAGACGGACTGGGAGCAGCTCTCTGCAAGTGCTTTTCTCCGAGCAAAGAGGTTTATTGGCAGGGGGGTTGAAACTGGATGATCTTTTGATAGGAACGGTTGGACTCGATGATCCGGTGGGTCTCTTCCAACCTGAGTTCTATGATTCTATGATACTTAAGGTCCCTTCCAACCCAAACTACTCTAGGATTCTAGGATTTGGAGGGTGTCAGGCTGGTTCTTTGCACCAGACCCTGCGCCGGGTGGGGAGCAAGTGGAGATTGGGGGGGGGTCCCAGCATGATCCCCTCTCCGTGAGTCCGTGTGCACGTGGCTTTGCGGGTGCAGCTCTCCATGAGCCCTGCACACAGGTAGATGAGAGACAATCTCCTGGGGGTTTATACGGGATTTGTGTCACTCCAGGGACTTTGCAAAGCCGTGGATTTCGGTTGCAATCCTTATAATATGGGTTAGGGATGAAAGTCAGGGCTGTGCGCGGCCGCTGGGGCTGCTGGCAGAGGGGCTGCAGCCACCCAGGATTTTCTGTTATCCCTCGCTCAGCGATCAAGGTGAGAAATCCCCTTCGCTGAGGAGCATTCTGGGGGGAACAAGGTTTAATCTCCCCACCTAAGGACCATCTTAAGGGCATAAACGACAGAGCAGAGCCAGCCGGTGCCATAGCAACTGTGCAGAAAGAATTTTTTTTTTAATCTGTGGCTGACCCTTCCTTTCCCTAGAGAGATTACCTGCAATGCTGAGTGGGGAGACCCTCCCGCACCCAGGTCCTGCTCTCCCCATTCAAGAAGCCTCAGCAGATGGGACCAGGGTCTCTCCCAGCCCCAGGAGGAGGTGGCTGCGCTGCTGGAGAGGTGGAGAGATGGGCTGGGGTGGTCTGCGGGGAGCAGGAGCCCCAGAGCATCCCCCAGCGTGGGACCCCAGCGTGAGTCCTGCTCCTGGGTGAGAAGCAGCAGTTGTTCAAACACTGGCATCTTCTTAAAATGAAGTTGTTTGCTCTCCTGAAGAGCCTCTAGAAGGTTGGATGGGGCTTGGAGCCCCTGATCCAGTGGGAGGTGGAACGATATGGGCTCAAGATCCCTTCTGACCCAAACCATTCTGTGATTCTGTGATTTCTCCACATTGTTTTTTTAAATTACACGTGATGAGAGGCCCGAGGTGGGCTTTGTACCCACACCTGGGGCACAGCTGGGCACGCAGGAATGGCAGCAACCGTAGCTCATCCCACAGCGGCCCCGAAGCAGAGCTGCACGGTGGTTCTTCAAGGCAGGGACGTGAAGCCTGCGTGTTTCTCTCTCAAAGCTCTCTCTGCTGAGGCCGTGCCCAGCATCACTCTC
>WAAB01018634.1:85341-96286 GCA_013389865.1 Piaya cayana | reverse complement strand
GGGATCCGAACAGGCTGGACTGCGATGAATGGCAGGCGGTTTAACATGGCCAAATGCCAGGTCCTGCACTTGGGGCACAACAACCCTGTGTAGCTACAAACTAGGAGATGTCTGGTTGGAACTCTGTCTTCCAGAGAAGAGCAACAAAGCTGGTGAAGAGGCTGGAGAACAGGCCTTATGAGGAACGGCTGAGAGAGCTGGGGGTGTTCACCTTGGAGAAGAGGAGGCTGAGGGGAGACCTCATTGCTCACTACAACTACCTGAAAAGCACAAGCCACTGCCCCTCCCCGCAGCCCTTGCCTCGTAGGCCCTGACCCACCTAGACCACGCCCCCTCGCAAACCAACGTGACACACTATAACCACGCCCCCAAAACCCCACGCCCACACAACCCTTCAGTTCAAACCACCCCCCGATTTCTTCCTCGCAGGCCACGCCCACTGATCAAGCCTCCCCTCGAAAGCCGCGCCCCTCAGCATTCCGCCATCTCAAGCCACGCCCTCTCTACAACACCTAGGCTCAAGCCACGCCCACACGCCCTTTCAAGCAATGCCCCTGCTCCCTTGGGTCCAAGGCTCTGGCTCCACTAGCCACGCCTCCTCTTTACGTCACGCGTAAGCCACGCCCCCCGTTCGTGGCACCTCGGCGGGCCGGGCACTCAGCCAATCAAACCGCACCCCCTGCGCTAACCGCGCCCTCTGGACAGCTTGTCCCGTCAATCAAATCGTGCCCCTCAAAGCCACTCCCACTACGGGAGCAACACACTCGGCCAATCAGGCCGCACCATCTCCCTAGGCCCCGGCCCCTACGCGGCCCCGCCCCGCCCCAGACAATCTAACGGCGCCCCAGACCGCGAATCCCCACCTCCCGCCCCGCCCCCTCCCCGGAAGCGGCGCCACGTCCCGCCCGCGCTGGGCTGGGCCGCCATGGCGTTCACGCTGTACTCGCTGCTGGAGGCCGCGCTCCTCGTCGTCAACGCCATCGCCGTCCTGCACGAGGAGCGCTTCCTGCGCCAGGGTGAGGCAGCGCTGGGGACCGAGGGAGCCCGGGAGCTTGGGCGTTCGGGTCTGGGATTGTGTTTCCTCCCGCGGCGGTGACGTTGCTCTTGGCCTGGCTTCGTTCCTCCGTGGTTTTCCATCATTTCCTTTCTTCCCTCTGCGTTTCCACCACGTCGCCACTCGCCACAGGGCCGGGCGTCCTTGTCCTGTAAAGGGAGACAAAGCGTGGGAGAGGATCCACAAGGATCTGCAGAGCCTTAGAGGAAATTCACCTGTGATCCAGGGCTCCCCAATTTTCCGATACTGAGGACACTGGCTTCTTCCAGCTGGGATTTTTGACAGGATTGCAGTTATCCATTTCTCCCAGACCCCTTTTTCCTGACCCATAATGTCCTGGTTTCTCCAAGCTGGGCTAGTTGGCAGGAGTCCTGATCCAGAGAATCCTGGCTTCTCCAGGCTCGTATAATTAGCAGGAGTGCAGTTATCCCTTTCTCCTTGTTCCCTCTTTCCAGATCCAGAGAGTCCTGTCTTCTTTAAGACAAGCTGAGCTGGAATTTTTGGCAGGAATGCAGTTATCTGTTTCTCCCAGTCCTTCTTTTCCTGATCCAGGGAGTCCTGGCTTCTCAAAGCTGGGATAGTTGGCAGAAGTGCTCATAGTTATCCCTTTCTCCCAGTGCCCGGTTTCCTGATCCAGACTCCTGGCTTCTCCAAGTCCGGCCAGGAAGGTGTTTTTTGGCACAGGAGTGCAAATAATTATCCCTTTTTGCTAGTCTCCAATGGGATTTACTGCCAGGGATCTGCTGGCCTTTACTTTCTTTCTGGGCAGCTGCTTAGGGAAAAGGGAGAGGGGACTAACAGAGTGGGTCAAACAATTTATTGTCCTCAGGAGGCTTGGGAATAGCCCCAAGGTCATCCAAGTGGAAAGGCTGTAAGGATGAGGACTCACCTACTGCCCCCATTTTGCTGCCAGCATAAGCAGGGAGACCTGAAAGGTGAAAATCCCTCAGAAGTTGTCTTTGGAGGAGAGGCTGTCAAGCTGCAGAGTGTCGCTGTGGATACTGACAGTTGCTTCCTTCTCCACTCTGCTGATCCTAAAATGGGCCAGGAAACTGGATTGGAAAATCCCTGTTCCAATCCCTGCTGGGAGAAAGGGGCCACACACGCTCTGTTCCCACAGAGGGAGGGAAAGGTTTCTCCCTGAAGGGATCTGTAAACATTCCCTTCTCCTGCTACCCACTGAACAGCATTTCCAAGTCTTTACATTTTATAGCAGATACAAAATGAACCTGTGCAGACCATGTCCTACAGCTTGTTTCTTCATGCTGAACTATCATGTCATAGCCAACATTTATTTACTACTTTATCTGGAGCTGAAGGACCAGGAATGCTTGTGGTTTGTCCAGTTTTATTAGGGTGGGAATGGTTTTGAAGCCCAAATAAATTCATTTGTTTCAGTAGTGTATGGAAAAGGTAGGAATTCCTTTACAGGAAGGCTGCCCTGTCATTGTTGATACACTTACTAAAAGGTTTAACAGTTCTCAGTTGTTTTGACTCTGATCCTGAAGGAAACTGAGTTGGCTTATAGTTCATTTCCCTAACATTAGGGATGACTGTCCTCGAGACAGATCACGCATTGATATTGCTGGCAGCGTTTGTTGGGTGGGTTGGGATTTTTCCTAACCTGTCTTGATGTTTGTGTGACACAGTTGGCTGGGGAACTGATCAAGGGATTGGAGGATTCGGCGAGGAACCAGGAATTAAAGCACAGCTAATGAACCTTATTCGATCCATACGAACAGTTATGAGAGGTAAGGTGATCTTTTATTTAAACAACATTGTCAACAAAGCTGGGCTTCCCTGCTTTAATGAAGTCATCTCAGCACTTTGAGAAGTGTGGTGATGAGGCAGAACATGCATTTGCTTCACTTTGGCTACATTGAGGTATCTGGTGAGAGAGGTTAAATTCCTGGGATTCTTAAGGGTAAGCCAGGCTTATGTGCCTGGGAATAGGCGCTTTATCAGGGACTGCAGGGATAGGACAAGGGAGAAAGGGTTTGAGCTCAAAGAGGAGAGATTTAGTGTGGAGATTAGAAGTTCTTACTATCAAGATATGTTACTATCAAGATAATGGTTGGATTTGATGATCTGAAGGGTCTTTTCCAATCTGGTGATTCTATGATTCTGTGATTTTAAGATGGTGAGTCCCCAGCCCAAGTTGCCTAGGGAAGCTGTTGCTGTCCCATCCCTGGAGGTGTTCAAGGCCAGGTGGGATGGGGCTTGGAGTAACCTGATCCAGTGGGAGGCGTTCCTGCCTGTGGCAGGAGTGTGGAACTGGATGGGCTTTATTGTCCCTCCCAACCCAAACCATTCTGGATCTGGTTGCTCAAAGGTCCGTAACAGCTGGCCTGGAACACCTCCAGGGATTCATTCTTGACTCCCTGGGCAACCTGAGCTAGGGCCTCACCACCTTCACTGTGATTAATTCCTTTTTGCTGTCTAATATAAATCTCCCCTTTTCCAATTAAAAGCCATTCCCCCTCATCTCATCACTCCAGGCACTAGTAAATACTTCCTCCTCAGCTTTCCTGTAGCCCCTTCAGGTACTGGAAACGGCTCTAAGGACTACCTGGAGCCCTCTCTTCTCGAGGTTGAACAACCACAACCCTCTCAGCCTGTCCTCATAGTAGAGGTGCTCCAGCCCTTTGATCATGTCTCTGGCCAACTCTGGACCTGTTCCAACAGTTCCATATCCTTCTTATGTTGGGGATTTCAGAACTGGATACAGGACTCCAGCTGGGGTCTCATGACAGCAGAGTAGAGGAGCGGTGGGAGGTTTTGTGGCTTTCTGATGTGCAGGATTTTCAACACTCCTCCTCCTTTTCTTCCTCTGCAGTGCCGTTGATAGCAGTGAACTCCCTTACAATTGTTCTCCTTCTGCTGTTTGGCTGAAGAAACCTGGTGAAAACCTCTCGGACGCCCAAAGAACCAAATCAATGACCATGTCTGCTCTTGAGTTTTTGGGGATCCAGCACCATTTAGCTGCCGATTTGACATTCGACTTAAAATAATAAAGACACTCTTTCTATTTATCCTATTTCCTAATGTTCATTAACCAAGATATGGGGATCTACACAACAACGCCGCGAATATATTGGACTGTGAGTTCTGTTGCTGCCTGTCAGTAGCTCTTTTAGAGTGCGCATCATAACTGCAATCATTGTTGGTGGGATGCAGTTCTTAAATGTCTCCTTGCTCAGGGATGGATTTCCTTCAGTACGCTTCCCAATTTATATTTAAATCGAGAAAATAAACATTGGTTTTTATTTCGGTTATTGCCACAGTACTACTTAAGAGAGTATGAATTAGGCTGTGAAACTGCATTGCAAATTGTTGAAGTACAGTTGTAGAACTGGCTGGGTGAAGAACTGGTTCAATTCACTCTGGAAGTTGAATTTTCCCGGTTTGATGGAGAAAAGGACTTTTCTTTTAGAGTTTGATAATTTTTTCACATCAATAATGCTTCACCTTAGAGGTGTAGTTTGGGAATAGGCAGGATTAGAACACAATGTCTAAAAAAGCTGTAGCTAAAGCTGGGCAACTGCACGTTAATTTAGAGTAGCAGGTGATGGTAGTAATTAGCATTTATTACTGTTCTGTCAAGGGTTATTGTGCTTTCTAAAATGCCTGTTAAGCTTCTGCGTGGTGATTAATGGGTTGGAAGTGGGAAACCACTTGCATCCTGAGCTGCTTTGGCAATCTGTGAAGGGAACACTGTGCCCTTCCCAAACACAATTTTTAAAACCAGTGGATTTGCTGCCCCCTCTGTTACTGCTGCTTCCTCCCCCGCTATCGTCTCCCTGTCTTTAATTAACAACTTGCTGAAATCTAAACTGTGGGTAGGATCTTGCAGAGATAACTGCTAATGGCTTTCATAGGCATCTTCTTGTGACCATGGTGGCTGAGCTGGGTGTGATGTTTTACAGCACATCAGAATGGGAAGAGCCTGACTCATGTCGCTCTTTAGAAAAGCTGGATGTCTCATGAGTCTATTTCCTCTGCTTAAGTGGTTTTCTTCTTTTCAAGGAAGGAAAGCCAAAGGAAACTTGGCAGTTCCATTTTTTTAAAGCAGCTTAGTTTATCTTTTATTATCCGGGAATCTCAATGGCTAAAGCGCATGCTGTTGTATATCCAGAGAAGACTGCAAGATGTGTACATGAATTTCATGACCTTTAGTTGCCGTGTTTCGCAGAGCAGAGTGTACCCAGGAGGAGAGTTTCGTGTTGTTTCCCTTTTTTTAGTGAAAACTTGTAAATAAATTCTGAATTTCTAAGTTAAGCACTCTCTTTTGTATGTTGCTCTGGATCTGGTTATTGTGGGATAGCTCAAACTCAGCCTCCTTCTCCTCCAGATACCACAGATAATGCTCTTATGTCAAATACTGCTCTCTCATCCCTGTGGTGCTTCCAAGGATCATCTCTTTGTCATGAACCTGCATTTGGGTTTAGGGAGTGAACCTAGTGGGCCCTGGTAATGCTGGCCAGAAGCAGAGGGGGATCTTAAAAGCCCATCCAGTTCCAACCCCCATGCTATGGGCAGGGTCACCTCCCACTGGATCAGGTTCCTCAAAGCTTCATCCAACCTGACTTTGGAACACCTCCAGGGGTGGGGCAGCCACAGCTTCTCTGGGAAACCTGGGCCAGGGCCTCCCCACCCTCACAGGAAAACTTAACCACAGATGCAGAAGGGTTGCCACAGCTCTGAAGCGGTTGTCACATCTCCAGAGCAGTCACCACAGGCCCAGTGAGTGCCACACAGCCAGGGTGGCCACCATAGCTGGAAAGTTGTTGCCACAGTACCAGAAAGGTCACTGCAGCTCCAGAGAGCTCTGGAGTGTTCAGCACAACTCCAGAGCCATTGCCACAGTTCTAGAGCAGCTGCAAGAGCTTGAGAGAGGTCGCCACAGCTTCACGTGGGGCCAGCACTGCTCTGGAGTCATCACCACAGCTCGAGAGAGCTTATGGTTGCCACAGCTCCAGACTGGCCGCCACAGCTTTGAAGCACTTGCCACTGTTCTAGAGAGATCGACAAAGCTACAGAGTGGCCTCTACTGCTCAAGAGAAGTCGCCACTGCTCTAAAGTGGTCACCACTGCTCAAGAGGCTTCCACAGCTGCAAGGAGCAATAAAGCAGTCACCACTGCTCTAGAGAGCTTGCCAGAGCTCCAGAGTTGCCTCCATAGTTTCAGAGTGGCTGCTACAACTTTAGAGCAGTCACCATTGTTCCAAAGCGGTTGCCAAAAGCTCTGGAGTGCCTGCCACAGCTTTAGAGTGGCTGCCACTGCTCTAGAGCGGTCGCTACAGCTCTACAGATCAAGAGCAGTGGCCACAGCTTGAGAGTGGTCGCCACAGCAGCCTCCACAGCTCAAGAGTGGCTGCCACAGCTTTAGAGTGGCCTCCATGGCTCCTGAGTACTCACCAGAGCTCCAAAGCAGGCACTCTAGATGCAAGGAATTCTAGAGCGGTCATCAGCACTCTAGAGAGATTGCCAGAGCTCCAGAGTGGCTGCCACTGCTCTAAAGCTGGCTAAAGGCTCTACAGCTGGAGAGCAATCACGACAGCTCCAGAGTGGCAGCCACAGCCGCATGGAGCTCTAAAGCAGTCGCCACTGCTCCAGAATGGTCGCCAGAACTCCAAATCAGCCACCACAGCTACAAGGAGTTACAGAACGGTTGCCGTAGCTCCAGAGTGGTCGTCACTGCTCCAAATGAATCACCATAGCTACAAGGAGCTCTACAGCGGTTGCCACTGCTCCAGAGTGGTCGCCACTGCTCCGAATCAGTCACCACAGCCTGGTCCCTCCGCTCTCTCAGCCTAAGTCCCCTGATCACAGCCACCCGTCGGACCAGCGCCCTGCAGGGCGCCGATCCCCGCAGACCTCACGAACACAGCTTGGGGCGGCTGCAGGCGGCCCTCAGGCGCCGCAGGGCCCGGTGAGGGTTGCTCTGTGCCCCGAGGCCCCGTTTTCTCTGTGTTTCCCCCGTTTCTCCCCCTGCCCCTCAGCGAACGCCCCACAACCGGGTTCCTCAGCGCCACCACGGTGCTGCCCGCCGTGATGCCTGTCCCTACAGCCCCTTCGCGCCCACCACAATGCCTGCGCCGGGGTCCTCAGAGCGGGGCTGACCCTCGCGATGCCTGTCCCGACAGCCCCGCGACGGCAGCAATGCCTGCGATGGGGTCCTCAGCGCTCCTGTGCCTCCCCAGGGTGTGGGTGTCCTCGCGTCGACTCGGGATGTCCTAGAAGCTGCCTATTCAACAGAGGGCAGAAGTACACAGGAGTTTGCGTGAGCGGCGTGCAGGCGTTAAGCCGGGTAGGCCCAGGCACGCAGGACCCGGCGGGGCGGTGGGAGGCAGGTCAGTGCTGGGGTCGGGGTGGCAAGGCTGTGGTGCTTTTGCGTCCCCGGGGGCGGGGGGCGCGGTGGGCCGCGGAATCACAGAGTGGTTTGGGTTGGAAGGGACATTAAAGGCGCACTGACTGCAAACAGTAGCCAAGGGATTGAGAAAAATCGCTCCTGGTGCTCCTCTCTGCCAGCCCGTGTCAGTGTCCGCCCTAAAGAGGCGCTGAAATGTTTTGCTGTGAGGCTGGGGAGGCCCTGGCCCAGGTTGCCCAGAGCAGTGGTGGCTGCCCCATCCCTGGAGGTATTCAAGGCCAGGTTGTATGGGGCTCGGAGCCCCTGATCTAGTGGGAGGTGTCCCTCCCATGGCAGGGTTTGNTACACAGGAGTTTGCGTGAGCGGCGTGCAGGCGTTAAGCCGGGTAGGCCCAGGCACGCAGGACCCGGCGGGGCGGTGGGAGGCAGGTCAGTGCTGGGGTCGGGGTGGCAAGGCTGTGGTGCTTTTGCGTCCCCGGGGGCGGGGGGCGCGGTGGGCCGCGGAATCACAGAGTGGTTTGGGTTGGAAGGGACATTAAAGGCGCACTGACTGCAAACAGTAGCCAAGGGATTGAGAAAAATCGCTCCTGGTGCTCCTCTCTGCCAGCCCGTGTCAGTGTCCGCCCTAAAGAGGCGCTGAAATGTTTTGCTGTGAGGCTGGGGAGGCCCTGGCCCAGGTTGCCCAGAGCAGTGGTGGCTGCCCCATCCCTGGAGGTATTCAAGGCCAGGTTGTATGGGGCTCGGAGCCCCTGATCTAGTGGGAGGTGTCCCTCCCATGGCAGGGTTTGGAACTGGATGGGCTTTAAGTTCTTTTCCAACCCAGACTGTTGTATGGCTCTGTGAACATACTTTAGCATTTAAAGCTTAGCATGATTACACTTTGCCTTTGGCCAATGTTACCACTCCCGCCTCGAGTGTTGTGTCCAGTTTTGGAGTTTTTGCAGTTATGGGAAGAGTTCCTTGAAATGCATCCAGAGAAGGGCAGTGAAAATGATCTGAGGGCTGGACCACCTCCCAGATGAGGACTGGCTGAAAGAGTTGGGGTTGTTCAGCCTGGAGAAGAGAAGGCTCCAGAAGAGACCTTGGAGCAGCTTCCAGTACTGAAAGGGGCTGCAGAAAAGCTGGGGAGGGGCTTTTTGCAAGTGCATGTAGTGATGGGACAAGGGGAAGTGGCTTTAAATTGGAATGGAGAAGATTTAGATTAGATGTTAGTAAAGAAATTCTTCACACTGAACATGGGCATGCTCCAGGCCTCTGATCATTTTTGTGGTCTCCTCTGGACCCACTCTAGCAGATCTATGTCCTTCTGCACTGAGAGCTCCAGAACTGGAAGCTGGACTCCAGGTCGGGTCTCAGCAGAGCTGGGCAGAGAGGCAGAATCCCCTCCGCCCTGCTGGCCACGCTGTTTTGGATGCAGCCCAGGACGGTTGGTTTCTAGGCTGCAAGCACACATTGCTGGCTTATGTCCATCTTATCCACCAGCACCCCCGTCCTTCTCAGGGCTGCTCTCAATCTCTTCACCCCCTAGCCTGACGGTTGCCATGACCCAGGTGCCGGACCTTGCATTTAACCTTGTTGAACTGTCACCATCTCCTTGGTGGGGAAGGAGGACAGTAATTTCCTCAAGCCCTTTCCTGTACCCCAAGGAGAGCATCTGTCAAAGGTTTGTGGGTTAGGAGGCTGGCCCCAGGGCAACACTCAATGCTCCTGCTCCTTGAGCGTTAGTGGCAAGGGAAAACCTGACTTAGACTGAGCATTTGCTGCCCAGCTTGTGCCTAGGGAACGGTGTGACCTTCATGACCTTCAGCAGCAGCAGCACAGCAGAGGCCCTGTGAGATGTGTGAGATGTGGAGTATGGGGAGAGGAGGAACAACCAGCGCTGTGCAGGCTCCGCTGCCTTGAGAGCAGACCCTTTGCAACCCCATCCTGTCAGTGCCATTGCGGACCAGGGCATGAGGCCTCTTCCAACTCACTGCGTCCTCACGCAGTATGTAGGTTCCTTAGTATGGAAAAGACTTCAGTGGATAAGAAATTTGCTTCAAGGTCACACTCATAGAATCATATAACAGCTTGGGTTGGAAGGGACCTTAAAGATGATTCAGTTCTAATGCCCTGCATGGCAGGGACACCTCCACTGGATCAGGGGCTCCAGGCCCCGTCCAGCCTGGCCTTTAAGACCTCCAGGCACGGGGCAGCTACACTGGACAACCTATTCCAGTGTCTCACCGCTCTCGTAATGAAGAAATTCTTCATTATGTCTAGTCTAAATCTACCCCTCTCCAGTTTATTCCCATTTCCCCCTCATCCTGTCACTGCAAGCCTTTGTGAACAGTCCCTCCTCAGCTTTATTGTAGCCTCTTTCAGGTACTGGAAGCTGCTGTAAGGTCTCCCTGCAGCCTTCTCCATGCTGAACAACCCCAACTCTCTCAGCCTGTCCTCATAGCAGAGGTGCTCCAGCCCTCTGATTATACTTGTAGACTCCTCTGGGTCTGCTCCAACAGCTCTCTATCCTTCTCTAGGTTGAGGATTCCAGAACTGGATACAATACTCCAGATGAGGTCTCACAAGAGAGGAATAGAGGGGCACTTGAAGAATTTTGGTCAGTGTCTCAATGTCCAAGTGGAGACTGGTAATGAGTAGTGTTCCCCAGGGCTCAGTGTTGGGACCGGTGTTTAATATCTTTGTCGCAGACATGGACAGTGGGATTGAGAGCACCTCAGCACGTTTGTCATCAAACTTTGTGACAGGGTTGGCACTCTGGAGGGAAAGGAAGCCATCCCGAGGGACAAGTGGAAGTGCACCTGTATTGGAGCACTCCCAAGCTAAAATACAGGCTGAGTAGAGACTGAATTCAGAGCAGCCCTGAACTTGGAGTGCTGGTGGATGAGCTCAATATGAGCTGGCAAAGTGTGCTTGCAGCCCAGAGAGCTAAATCATGTCCTGTACTCCATCCAAAGCAGCATGGCCAGCAGGGAAAGGGAGGGGATTCTGCCCCTCTACTCCTGTCTTGTGAGACCCCACCTGGAGTCCTGTGTCTGGTTCTGGAGTCCGGTTCTTCAGCACAGGAAGGACATAGGTCTGTTAGAGTGAGTCCAGAGGAGGCCATGGAGATGATCTGAGAGCTGAAGCACCTCTACTATGAGGACAGGCTGAGAGAGTTGGGGTTGTTCAGCTTGGAGAATGGTCTGGGAAGACCTTAGGACAACTTCCAGTATCTAAAACGGCTGCAAGGAAGCTGGGGAAGGGCTTTTTACATGGGCCTGGAGTGATAAGATGAGGGGGACCTTAAAGCCTATCCAGTTCCAACTCTCCTCCCATGGGCAGGGACAACTCCCACTGGATCAGGTTACTCAAAGCCCCATCCAGCCTGGCCTTGAACACCTCCAGGGATGGGGCAGCCACAGGTTCCCTGAGCAACCTGGGCCAGCGCCTCACCACCCTGATTGTGAAGAATTTCTAATATCCAATCTAAGTCTTCCCCATTCTAACTTAAAGCCATTCCCACTTGTCTTATTGTTACTTG